>JBANCX010000048.1:7807-47696 GCA_037040065.1 Dettopsomyia nigrovittata
AAAAAAACAAAATAATTTATTAATTTTTTACTTTTAAGTTGCATATTACTTTAATTTGGGTGATTTTTTATTTGTGACATTCCTTGATTGTTCTCGCATTTTGTAATCTCTTGTCCAGTATACATATTTTTTATACAAAATACATACACAAATTTATACAATTTAATGAATTAATTACATTTTCTTTTTTTGTTGTTTTTGTGTGTTTTATGTTTATTTAGCATGTGCAATGGCAGCAAGTGATTAACTTTGTAAATACTCTATCATCTTATCTGTGTGTCTGTTTGTTCCCATTTTTTGCATACAAAATTTAAATAAAGATTTGTCACAACAGGTTGCCTACCAT
This sequence comes from Dettopsomyia nigrovittata, assembly GCA_037040065.1. NCBI lineage: Eukaryota > Metazoa > Arthropoda > Insecta > Diptera > Drosophilidae > Dettopsomyia > Dettopsomyia nigrovittata. Next base: position 8,154 of record JBANCX010000048.1, read on the forward strand.
TTGGCACACACAATCGACGGCATGCCTGGGAGAAGACCGAAGGCTTCAAACTGGGTGGCCTGCTTGATCGCAATGGCTTTGAGAAGCTCGATCAGCATGCCAGCGATGAGGAGCAGGAAACGACAACGCTCTCACAGTTTGCCTAGTGCAACGCCGCAGGACCAAGAGACTTAATAACAACTTAATTTGTAAACAAAAAAAAAAACCAATGATGACAACAAAACATTCCTAGTTCTAATTATTCTAAATACCTCAGTGAATTTAATTATGTTTTTAAAATTGCATTTCCATTAAGAAACTATTTAGAAAAATAATTTTAAAAAAATCCTAAAAAATATTTTAAATTGTTTTTTTGGTCATTCCATAATTGTTTAAGCAATTGTTTTTAAGTGTACACAATATTTATAAATTAAATATATTATTTATGAGCTATTTCAAAAAAAAACAAAAAAGGAAAAATTTTAAATTTAAAACTGAAGTTTTGTTGTTTATTTTGTTGTTATCACGTCAATTTGAAACGTAATTGTTTAAACTAAATATCGCTGTTCGTTATATAAATATATATTGCAACTTATTGTCTAATAAGGCCCCATGTCTGGCATTAATTGCTGAGAGAAAGAGATTTTTTTTTAAAAATAGAGAGATGTTCGTCATTGGTATCGTTGCCGATTATTTAAACGATAAATCCATCGTTCTCTTCTGTAACTATCGCATCAATATTATAAAACATTGCATGCAATATGATAACAAAACATGATGCGCCCAGTGTCCAAAATAAAACAGCACCAGCTCCGACCAAAAATAGCAATGGCGCTGCACCCAAATTAAGACCAATTATTTGCTGTTTTGGTGTTAACTCCTGTCCCAGAATCGTTAAATTTGAATTCTTATTTCGTATTCTATGCGAACCATAAGCCGTTGCCGCTACAACTAATAATGTAAGTGGTGATGTTATCCTGCAAAACAAAGCATGGAAAAATAACACAAGAAAAGAAAAGTTTTTTCAAATAATTCACTTACAAACAATAGATCATCAGCACAATAAATATAAATACATAGTTGCTTTGGAAGTAGTTTAGATTGCGCACAACACGATTATTAAGACGTTGCATACTGACAGCTGTCTTAAAGTTGTTTATATTAAAGAATACAGTCCAGGGACGCAATGATTTTCGCACCTTATTAATTATCTCCATGGGAGAGGGTATACTCTTCGAGAAGCTACAGATACAAAATAATAGAAAACGTTAAGCAGGTTCGATGTGTGTCAATTGTGTCCATTGTTCGTACTCACCCATTCATATCGATGCTAAATCTGTTTTCTCCACCAGTTGGACGCTGCACTGGCACCTGCATATCGCCACTCATATCAATGCTAGATTCCTCCATTGTCTTCGATATAAACGATATTATATATAGCTGTGCAGCTCTATTTACGTTGTACGTTCGTTCGTTTTCGATTAATAAATTTTTAATGTTGTTCTTATCTTATTTATCGACTGCGGATGCTGTACACAGACAAGAAAAAAAAATTTATCTGACGTGTTCTAGTATTGATGACTTGTGGCCGTTTATAAATTTCTTTTATGTTTTGCCTTTTGTTACATGAAGAGTCCGACGATTTAACAGCTATTCATCAATACATACTACAAATTTAATGTTGACAATTTATTTTGTTTATTGTTTAAACACACAACAAAAATCAACAACTTACTCTGATGTGGCAAGAAGTTCTCAAGCTGGCAACTCTATACAATAGAATGACAATAAAAGCAATGGAAGCTCTGTTTTGAACAGCTGTTCATGAGACACATACGTTTTCCAACACTGTTGCGCGCCATTTATCGATAGACACTGTTGAAATTTAAATGAAATCAATTTTGTTTGTTTGTTTGTTTTTTTTTCGAGGTCTTTGCTTACACATTTGTAATTTTGAATGGAACACCATTTGATTTTCGCAGTTAGTGTAAGAGACCTCGCTCATATATTTTACATTTATAACTCTGTATAGTAATACATATGTATGTGTATATAGTAAGTACATATATAATATAATATTAATGTTCATATAAGATTTTTTCATTAAATTCATTATTATTTTTTGTTTTTTGTTTTCAAACTGTAGCAATACATTCATATATATATATTTATATAAATACATTCATAATAATATCTTTATTTTTTGATTCATTAGAATGCATATTACATTTATAATAATATATATTTCATTTAAATATTTTTTTTTGTATTCGCCTTTGCGCCTTATGTATATTTATTATTATTATATAATCACATCTATAGATTTTTTTTGGTTTTTTTTTTTTAAGAGAATATTTGTCTTAGTTATTTTCATTTTATTGTTTTCACACTGAAACACATTTAAGAATATGTTTTTTAAAATTTTTTTTGGTTTTTTTCTTTTAGTAGACTTGCACACATACACGTATATATGTTTTATAGTATATAAATATTATTATTTATGAATATTTAAAGACATCAATAAATACATCATTTAAATATCATGCGAATTAGTTAAATTTGTGTGTGCAATTTTTATAACTTTCATATACTTTAAATGTATTTAAAATTATATTTTTATAATTTTTTTTTAGCTGGTATGAGGGCCTTTTTAAGAAAACTTTAAAATACATTTTAAAAAGTTTTGTTTTGTTTTTACCATATTATATATGACTAAATATGTGAGTAAATATATATATTTTGATAATCTCATCTTTTTGTTTTTTAATTACTGTCGCCTTAGCTTTTCTTTCGATCCCCTAAGTCTCTTGAGAATTTGCTGGGCGGCATCTAAAAGATATAGGTTTGTGTATCTGCTAAGTAGCTGCCTATGTGACTTGCTTAAATTTTGTTTAATGTTAAATACATTTAGAATAGTATTATATAAATATTTTGATTATTATATTAAGTTAGGATTAGTACATTTAGAGTTTTTTTCAAAAAATTCTGCTTTTATTTTTTTTTTATATATTATTATTAAACTGATCTTTGAATGGAACTGTGTTTATGGCTGGTGTGCCTACTGCTTGGCGTAAAGTTTAAAAATTATAACATTTATAGTTCATAAACATTTATATATGTTATGTTAATTAAATTATGGCTATTGAAATTCGCTTGATTTTTTTTTTTTTTGGTTATTTATTTTCATTTGTGTGCTTTTGGTTTAGGTCTCTGGTAAACTCTAGTTAAACTGTTGCATTTGGCAACAGCAAAATGTCTCCAAATTTTTTTTGTTTTTTTATAATTATTAATATTTTGAATCAAATTTTTGATTTGCTAGCTTCAGCAGATTCATTGTTTATATTTAGTATTTGTGTTTTTTTTTTAGTATTTTTAACGCACAAAAGGACGTTATTAAAGAAAATTTCATTTGCTCGCTTAGAGCCCAATTTCCCGCATTGCTCGATACAAGCAGGGATTCTTCAAGCACTCCCTTGGACCCAATTGTCGTCCGGGTGTGTTACGTAAAATCATCAACACTGAACGTGCTGCAGTTTGGCATTCGTTGTTGTTGCCGCAAAGTGTGTCCGACTCGGCCAGATATTGATAATCGCAGGCCACCTGGGAGGCGCCCTATTAGAAGAAAATAAAATTAGCACAGATCACCTTTTAGAGCTTCTTTACTTACGCAAAGATAACAAATTTGATGTACACCACAGAGTGGCAATAGTTCCTGATTAAGATCGCCAGAGATAAGATCTACGCCGCGACAACGCTCTGCCATCGACTCGATAATGGGACATTGATTGGAGCCAATAATATAGTTCTTGTTGCCCAGATAGGCATCATTTAAAGTCTCATAGGGTGCGCTGCTCATGCCCAGTACCTCATCCATGGAATTGGGCTGATCTGGATAGCGTAAATAGCCATTACGCTTCTTCTTTGCACGCTGCTCAAAGCCGCCTTCCCTACAGAAACCAAGCAAATATAAATAAGTTTATATAAATAGGAGTACCAACTCCAAGCAATCACTTACTCCAACTGCTCTTCAGCCTGTTGTTTCTTGACACTAAAACGATTCTTGTTCGGCCAGTGGGTATCCAAAGCGTTCTCCTCGGAATCAGATTCAATAACATTACGCAATAAATGATTTTCAGTATCCACAGATTGACGCAACTTATCCAATTCTCGACGCATCTTCTCCAGACTATAAGCAGTGGCTAGACGTGAGAGTACATGCTCCTTTAACTTGCGTATTTCGTCCTGATTCTTGATGCCCTCATGTGCACCCGTATATTTGATAGTATCGTCTATAATAATTTCCTCAATTGATTGCAATTTCTTGTCCATGGAATCCACTTTCTCAGGATCGATATTGCTTTTCTTTTTCTTTTCTTCATCATCATCCAATTCCTCATTGTTGGTTTCCTCGTTAATGTTATGCTTCCTGTTATCAGAGCTAAATATAAAAATAAAATATAATAAAAATATTTAAATAAATACAAAAAAAAAATTTAATAAGACAAGTCCACGACCACGACTTGCTGCAGACTGTCGCTCGACAGAGCTGGCCACCTGTTTATATAGCAGCTTAGCAGCAAGCGAACAGCTAACATTCTCTGTGTGTCCTTAACAGACGCCAGCTCTGTTGAGCGACAGTCTACAGCCTGTTAACATAAGAGCCTAACAGCAGGCTTTAACAGGAAATGTTAGCTGATCGATTGCTGTTAAGTTCAGATAGCATCTTATCGATATACTGCCCACTTACTTCGATATCTGTTCCGATTTCTTCTTGCGATCAAGTCCAAAGTACTGTGACCAATCGATAGACTTCTTGGCACGCAGCATTAGGTGACCCACAGTAGGACTACGAACATGCTTGGCTGTTGCCGCCCGCTTCTTTTTACGGCGTCGTTCCATAGCCTCACCATCACCCTCACCTTCAGCTTCGCCATCACCCTCCTCGTCCTCATCGAATTCATCATGATCATCTTCATCGGAGCTCTCCTCACCCTCGCCCTCGCCATCATGCTCATCATGTTCCTCATGCTCACCATATTCCTCATCCGAATGATGCTCACTGCGCTTGCGATGATGTCCAGCATGTCCATGCATAGGCATTGGACCAGTGCCAGTTGGCTTTACTGGCGCCGGTGTAGCTGTCTCCTTGGTTCCGCCATTTGTGACATTCACACGCTGGAAATTAATCTCCAGACGCATATCACCCAGCGCTGTGGCGGTAGCTGCTGTCTCCGGCAGATGTGTAGTAGATGTAGCCTTTAGTTGCTCCTCCGTTGAACGTTTCTTTTTCTCCTCCGAATGCAATTGCTCTGCAGGCTTACCAAACAGTTCACTCAGCTCCTGAGCCACACGCTCATCGGTTTTGCCCATTGGCGATTCACCTGCAGCACGCTTGGCCACCGGAAAACGTTTCTTCTTGTCGGCATTATAGGGCAACCATGGAAGTACTGGATAGGAACGTTTCTTTTGCATCAATAGATAATATGGAGGCATACGCATGCGTTTCTTTTGCTCAAAGATCTGCTGTTGTTCCTCCTGTTCACCATCATTGTTGTTATTGGAATGAACTTCATTTTCTTGCTGTTGATATTTCTCCCATAACTGACGCAGTGCATCCTTATATCGCTCCTGTCTATCATGTTCGCTGGCCTCATCGATTTCCCTTAAAAATTGCACTGTTAGCTCACTATGTGTCGGCTCCCCCGGACTTGGATTCGCCAAATTCTCACGTTCACGGAAAACGGATGCTGCACCAGCAGCTCCACCGCTAGCACCACCAGCATCTGCAACAAAGTGCCAAGCGCGTGTCATGACTTTGACCTTCAGCATAATCAGTTATTAGGCAACAGGCTGACCTGATAGCCGCTTCAAATCGTGCCTAGACTACAAATGGTTCACTTGTATAATTAATTGTGCGTGTGTGTATTGGAGTGTGTGTGTGTGTGTGTGGGAGTGTGTTAATGTGTGTACGTTATGGACACGCATCGAGTTGTTGGTGAGCTTTTTAGGACTTGCTACGAGGTCATTAAATCAAATGACAGGAAAGCTGACAGGATGTGCTTGTGTGCTTGATTCCAGTCCGTTGCATTTATCATTCAACTACTTGAAGTGGAGCCTAATATATACGCCAGTGTTGTCCTTTTAGCCTAGAATCGACTAAGTTTATTACCTATTTGATTTCTATTAAAAGATTTAACAACTTGTCTAACAATAGTCATATTTTTATATAAAAGCTAATATTTATAGCCAATTTAATATAATTTTCAAATTAACTAATTTTTACTTTTAATATTTTATTTCTTTCTACTCGATTTTAATCATTTTTTAGTCCTTTTACAAGCAACAAAATGAACAACACTGGTCAACCTACACACAGCCAGATATATATTATAGTCTTAACTGGCCCACACAGAAGCTCAAGTTAATCTAAGCTAAGTGGTTTTAGCCCATAAGTGCAAAAGCATTGTTAGCCCAATCCCATTTGAATCACTCAAGTGGACACGCAAAAGCCATAGACATGCTATACTACTACATACATACATACATACTTCATTTTCAGAGTCTTCTTCTCTATCATCTTCATCTAGTAGTTCATCTTAGTTAGTGTACTACTTACCATATTGATCATCACGTTCCCTAAAGGGCGACGATGAGCGTTTACGCTTCTCATCCACAAATAGTTTACTTGGCAGACTTGCAGTTTGCTGTTCACGCTCATCATCAAACTCATAGCCATCAAAGGGTTGTGCTCCACCTAGTCCCAATTCATAGTTCTCATTATCTCGATCTAAGTACTTGGCTAGAGCTTTATTTATTCTGTGGCGATTCCGATTTTTAAAGTACTTGTTGCCAGTGCCAAATAAATCGCTATCTGTGTGCAGAAAGGACAGGGAAACCAAGGCATACCAACAAAAGATATATAAAATAAAATGAGAAATAAATGTGGAAAAAAGAATTGTGCAAAAGTGCGAAAGGGATTCGTTTTTTGTGTGGAGCTGGCTGAGAGGTGATGGGGTCAGCTGGTTAGGTCACGTGCTCGATTACATGCGGGCTCAGCTGTGACTGTTGCTGATTTTCTTTTCTTTTTTCGGATTTCAGTTACAAGATTGCTTCATCTTCTTCCTTTCTTTTTCACGTTCCTTAAGGGTTTCAGTTACAATTTTCCAACTGCAGCTGACAGCTGACAGTTGCCCATGTTCCATGCTGTGTTATATATATATATATATGCTCGACCGACTTCAGATTATTTTTTTGAAGATTATCCGATTGGTTTCAAAGTTGAACTTTAGATTTCAGAGCGTTAACGTCATTTGTGACGGATATACTTATATATATGCCACAAGGTACAGCTTTATATTTAAGATACATTTTTCATGGAAATTTATAGAATTTTTTGAGGTTTTTTAGGATTCAATTGTGCAGTTTACTACAAGAATTAGTTACCTCTTTAGTGCTTTTTGGGGTAAACTACTTTACTTGCAAAGGAGCAAAAGTTTAACGTTTCTTGCATAAGCCTTGATTGCTTTAAGGTATAAGTTGGTTATAAAATTATTATTAGATTATGCTATTGCAAGAATATAACCCTAACGACCTCTAAAAAAAAAAACAAAAAAAAAATGTTTCTGCCAAGTTATAAGCTTTCGCAGAGCATCTGCTTTAGACACAAAATCTCATAACTTTTCTCTGTCAGCCTCTTTCAACCTTTCACCCAGCATAATTTCACACAGATTATATAGCCCATTTGTGTTGATAGGGTTCGGTTTGCCCTTTTACTCACCTTCATCCCAATCATCTAATTGTTTTGCACCAAAACGTGCTGAGGGCGGTGGTGCATTCAATGGATATTTGGCCGCCTCACGGCGATGCAGTTCATCGACGGCTGCCTGTAGGGAATAGGCGGCATGTTGCGGTGTCGCAACCACAATGCTTCCAACTAGTCCCAAATGAATGACAACAGCAACAAAATGGCCGAACATGGCTGCTGTTCCGTTTTCAGTTGTTTTTTTGTTATTTTTTTCGGTTGTTTTTTGTTTTCAAAAAGGATTTGCTGCCTTTAAGTGCAGCTGCTGGCGTATATATTAAAAGGGTATTAAATCAAAAGGATAACAAATTTATATTAATAATCATGACACGTTTCAGGTGCTTAAAAAGTTGAATGAAGCATAAAACAAGAGAAAGCCTCGAGCCAAACTTTTAATTACATTAACACTTTAAAGTATTAACGTACACATACACATACATATATACGCGTGTGTAGGTTTTGAGGTTATGTTGAAGGTTCATTGGCACCTGATCAAATGCCAGACATTATGCACGTTTTGTGGCGTGTGACATTTTTTAAATATATGTAAATAATTAATTGTATACACATCAAACAATGTTTTTATAATTATGCGAATAACTATGTAAATTGAGCTGCTCACAATGGTATTTCAATTATTTTTACTAAACTGCTGAAGTTCTAATGAACCTCAGCTGACTTGATAACCTGCCGCACAAAAGTTAAATCAATAAAATTCCAATGTGTGGCAGCAGCTTTTAGTTCGCATTCTTTGACGTTGACAAAGACCGGCTCGAGTTCGATTTCCCGGTTCCCATTTCACAATTTCACGATTTCAGTTGTTATTGGACAATTATGTTCTTGTCGAGCGTATGCCCGCAGGACAGCATCTTGTTTTGTATGCTTGCGCACATAAGTATGCTATGCTTTTGTCCTGATGATGTATTGCTTGTGTGTGTACACATGCACACCATGAAGTTTCAAATAGGTGTAGCTTGTGTATGCGGCGTATACGTAATGCCAATCTTTATGCCTGTTGCTTGCCTGCTGCTGCTCTTTGCTCTATGGTCTTTTTTATTTGTATCATAATCATAATCATCATCATCATCATCATCATCATCATGATCATGATATAGCCAAGAAAACGTTATACACACACACACACACACACCCATTTTTTGCGCACAGTTGGCCATAGTTTACACACACTCCGCCCAATGCCCAACCACAGTTGACTGTTCATATTGCCATGGAATTTATGATAGACGTTGCCTTTAAGCGCCATTAAATGTCAAGGCAGCTGCTTTTTTTTTTGTAACCATACCCACAATGCATATAAATGTCTCGCCTGCAGCTGTTGTTGTTATTTTTTTATTGTTTAAGTTTTTTGGTTTTGTTATTGCTATTTTTTTGTTGTTTTTTTTTTCATATAATTTTATTATTTCTGCTTGGCTGGTTCATGTCTAAACAAGAAAATACATCTACAACTACGCCTTGGATTAAAGTTCAAGCTATGCAAAGTCGCAAAAGCATAAAATTTCCTTCAATTCCTTTTGTCCTGCGTCATAGTTAGTGCAGGAATTCATTTGCATAACTAATCTAAGAAATGTTAATCATATTATCTCATATGAGAAGTAAATGCAGTAAATGGTGTGTTAAATATAAATGAATTTTATACATCAAAAGTTTGTGGTCGATAAAGTTGTCAAATGGGTCAACAAGTTCCTAAGAGAATAAATCTAAAAGAAAAATATTTTTATACTTTTGTTATAATATTCTAAAAATATTTTCCGCTTTTAACCTTTCAAGTACAGGATGTTAATTTCAACTCGAACGGAAATTGCCTTTTTTTTTGGCTTTTATTTGTTGCTGTTGTGCAAAAGGCTTTTCCAATAAATTGCCTTGCTTGCTCAATAAAAGAAATAAAATATAATATGCAATGTTGCGTATACGTTATTTATATAAGAGCTGCTCAACTGTTGCTTTGGGCTACCAATAAATTTTAAGCTGCTATTAAATCTAATTTAAATATCCTACTTCCAACTGCCAACTGCCAACTGCCAAAGGATGAAAAGAAAAAACTGTTGCCTACTTTTGCGCTAAGCATGATAGACTGCGCATCTGGTCTGGAATGCCTTCATAAAACTGGTAACTTATATTATACATACAGGATATATAGCAAAAGGACATGCAAATTGGCTTGTGCAGGCAACATAATTACATTTAGGGGCCAACAACTTCACAGAAACATGAGATACACCGTATATACAAGTATATATAGCTTGGTAGTATTTATTTCGTTAAGGAAAATCAAATTGTGCGAAATTCAATTGGGCGAACAGATTGAATTCCATGTATAGTATATGGTATTCGGGTATGTATGTATATATATGTATATATGTGTGTGTATATGTGTATTTGGCCCAAAGCTGCTGTTAACAAGAACATGCAGACGTGACTAATTAAATGCCTGGCATAACAGGGCAACCAGCGGCTCTTCAATATTTAAACTGTCTACATAATGGAAACCTTTCCTTTCATTTCATTCGCTTGTTAGCGAACATTTCAGTTTTTTTCCTTTTTTTGTGTTTGCTCATAATTTATTTAGCCAAAACAAGTTACTCAACTGACAAAGGCAGGTTTTAATAAAGCAAAATAATAAAAAGAAATATATATATATATACATATATGAAATAATATTTTGGCAAGAAATTGAGTCACAGCTAACAAAGCTATGCGCAATTTCCCTTTGACTTATTGACACAACGCCCACACGCTTACCACCAAAATATAAAACAAATCAATGGACGCCTTCTTGCGGAGTTAACAATTTTGCTCTTCTTGTGAAAAATGTGAAAAATTTGCACTTTTTTTTGTACTTTACACACAAGCGCACACACACTGACGCAGCGAATGAAGCTGCAAAAACTTTAATTATGTTGCAATAAGAGTTTTATATTCTTTGTTTTCTTTATTTTCTGTTTGTATTTACTTTGACGACGGCAAATAAAAAACTCTGTAGACAATTTTTCACAACATGGCGTCACTCCTACGCCATCTGCTGTTACAAGGACCTCGCACTTGGACTATTATACTGAACCAGCCACAGTCAAGACGAAACCAAGAGTGACATTAAATTCGCGTCGCTTCGGCAATTTATACTCTGTTGGGCTAGCACGACAGGAAACCGAACGCACGCATACAAAGAGAGAGCGAGAGCGTATTACCGAGAGAGAGATAGAAAGAGAGAGGACGCCTTTACATATGTTTCGCATGCAATGTGTTGAAGTGAGCAAGTAAATGAAGCTCTGCGTAGGCGAAGCTGTTGCTTGATAAAAGCTTTGCTCTGCCGCTGCTGTTGCTACCACTGCTGCTGATGCCGCTGCTGCTGCTGCGGTTGTTGTTGGCTCTTTTTTGTTATTTGGTTAAGGGACTTAACTATTGCTTACTTAAATTGAGTATCTCTTACACTTATTAAAATAAATGGCATAATGCTAAGTAAATGCATATTTAAGAAAGCATCATCTTAACTGGACAACTTTATAGGCTTTGATGAAATGAAAAGGGTAAAAGGGTTTTACATTAAGCAAAAACTAATGCGTTTACAATGTCGCTTAAAGCTAAGCTTTACGCCCAAGTTGCTTTTAGTTATAATGATACTACAAGAAGGTTAATAAAAATAGGGGCTCGTCCAACAATGAGCCACCTGTTGTTGCTATAACTTTTTATTTGACAATATTTGGTTTTATTTTTAATTAAATCAGTATAAATATTAATATTTATTTATCTTAAATTATTTACTTACCATTATCAAAGAAAAAATATAATTTTTTAAACTAAAATTAATGCACTTGCAGGTGTAAAAACACAACTAAAACGTCAGCTAGTCACTGGACTACTGAAAACTAAAAGTTCTCCCTACGAAAAAATTGCAGCTTCAAATGCAGCAAAATTTGAATTTTTTTCATTTATTTATTTGCAATTTTCTTTGGTTTTTCCTACTGCGCAGGTGCTGAAAAATTTTTGATACAGAGCAGAGAGTGAGTATCTGCTCAATACAAAAGCTAAGTACATAAGTTGGGTAGATCTCATTCGTATTGTTGAGCCAGAGGCAAAGTACACCACCCAACGACGCAGCAGCGAACTGTTGCTTCTGGGCAATAGCAGAGCTCCCACCATAGACAACCACCACCTGTTACATCTGTTGGCGACCATTCAAATAGCTATTATTTCCGGAAACCCGGGGTAACTAAAAGCTGCATTAGCTAGGACTGCATCTATTTTGAGCATCAGGCTTTTACCTGGTACCTGGAATAAATGCAAACATATACATAAGTACATATGTAGCATATATATGTATATAAGCTTATGTTTTTTTATGGTTGCAACTTCATGATTCCATTTGACGTCAAAGGTTATTTGTTCCAGTCAACTCCATTGGGAAAATAATGAAGTAGAGCATTTGGCATGTTCCTGATTTTCTGATGCCAATGTAAATTAATATGACTACAAAATAGAGTTCAGCTTAATAGAGTACTATTTGGCCTAAGCATATACATATAATAATATATTTATATATTTTTCTTTTAATTATGGCATTTTATGTAAGTATCGATTATAGAGTATAGTATATACAATAAAATGAATAAATATATATAATTATAATAGTATATTATAATGATTATATAGAGAGAACTTATAGATAGTATTTGATTATTATGTTAAGTTGGCTTAAACTAAGCTACAAACTAATAATCTACTTTGCTGTATTCGTATTTATTTGTGAGTAGTCGAAACTACTAAAGCTTAAACTTTTCTCTTTAGATTCCATGCACGCTGTTGCGCTCTCTTAGATCTTAATGATACCGAAATAGCTGCGATTATTTGAATCTCTTAACATAACATTACGATCCCGATGTATATCGCGTAAATGTATCGATTCATTCTCTTGCAATTGTATGAGACCACTGGTGTGGCATGTATGCACCTTTTGTGGCATATTCGTTGGCACCGTATTCAAACATTGCAAAAATGCATTTTGTCCATGGAATATAATGAAACCATTCTGATCGTGTGTATTATTATAACAGATCTGTGCATAAACATAATAGAGACCCGTCTGATGTACCGTCAATATGCCATTGTTAACAGTGAAATGTTGCTGCCACTGATTGTCGCTGCTGGTGGTCGCATGACCAATATACATGTCACCCTCATAACCTATGAGAAAAACACGAATATTGTATATTAGTTAACTATATTAATTAGTATTTATTTAGTCTGACTTACCATTTAGCTGCATTGGTGCATGATGATGGGATACCTTGCGATTCAAATGGAAATGAGCGGCGGGTGTAAAGCTTGATCCAGCGGCATTATTATATTCAGCTGATTTAGCTGAAACAGATGAATCGCCTGCACATTAACAAATGCACAGAGCACAAAAGATAATAAAATTTTGTTTGTTGTTTTGTTGGAAATGGCCAATTTAAGTGAAACAATAAAAGAAATTAAAATTAAATTTACCTTTGCGCACTAGCAGACGTTGACGGCTTTGACGTACTCGTGGACGTTGCTTGCGTGCACGATGATGCACGATAGGCGGCAGATCAGAGCTGCATTGATAATAGTATATCGATAAATATCAATTACTCAAAATGTTCAGTGTTCTTAGTTACCTGTCCTTGGTTGGTTGCTCTAATTTTGTTTGATTTTTTGACTGTGGCACATCATTGCTCTGCACTTCATTGCGTACTAGCGCAATAGAGCGAGTATTCCTAGTGAGAAAAATAAGAATTTTTAATAAAATTTACATAGAACAATAGCAAAAGCTTTAACTAACCGTTCTTTCTTTGACTTGGAATCATTGAAGCTTGTGAAATCATCGAATACATTATCATTATTTGATACTGATGAGCTGGAATCATGATTTTCTTTTTCCGTTTTGATTTCCGTTTCAGCTTTTTCTTTATTTATCAAATCTAAATATTCATCATAATCGGTCTTTTCATTACCGGCATCCTCATCAGCGTCATCATCATCGTCATCAGTATCAGCAACATCTTCATCATCAATATCTAAATCATCCCAACGACTATCTTCATCACCATCCTCATCCTCAGCCTCATTGTCATCATCCTCGCCTTCTAGGTCATCCAACTTACTCGGATCATGAATAAGCAAATTGTTATACTGCAAAATAATAGCAAAAAAAAGATGAAAATTCCATCAGAATTTTTTTTTTTTTGGGTCAAACACAATTACGTGACTTTTTAACTGAGAGTGCAGACTGAACCCTCAAAGCGTCCAAGACCCCTTTGCAAAATTCTAAAATTTTCTGATTTCATATTTAAAAATACGCGCACTCATTCAAAAGATACTATTATATCTATCTATATAATTCTTCTTTGGTTTTAGCTTTAATTGCTGGCGCCTAGCTAAACTCTCTCTAGTATAAAAAATACGCTAATGGGGCGCCCCCTTTTCAATCTACATACATAGTATACTTTTATAGATTGCTCAACACATACGTATCTCTTATATATATATATATATGTATATGTATCTGTGGGCATCATAAATCTTGCTTCTTGAAAGCAAGATATGCCATTGATGAGATGAGATCAGATCAGTCCTCACAGCTGCCCATAATTTCCTAATACATTTGCCTTGAGCGACCCATTATTCAATCTCAAGTAGAATATATGTATATAGATAGTATATATTATGTATCTAATAGATAAAAATGTGTGTTAATTTATGAATTACATAAATTGCTTAAGCCTCGTGGTAAGTTCATTAAATATTTTAATGAAGCGCTTTACTTAACAATATTTATTTATTTATTTTTGTGTTTTTTTCTTTGTTTATTGTACAAAACAATTTGTCAAATATAATAAATTATATGAAAATATTAGTTGTCCACAAAAATGACAAACAGAATTTCATTTGTCTATGAACTCAGCAGAAAAAAATAAAATTTATTTTAAAAAAGAAGAATTTTTCTGAAATATTTTAATTTTCTTTTTTTTAGCACAATTTTCTATAAATATAAATGTCCCATAAACGTGCACGTTTCTATACACTAACCAAGAGTATCTGTCTTTGGCTAGACATTAGAAATATTTTATAATATTTATTCTCGAAACTTACCTCCTTTTGGAATTCAGCAAAATCTTCGAGATAATCGATACCCAATCTTTTACGTAAACTTTCCACTTCCATTCGCAGTGTGCCCAAATCTTTTTCCAGTCGCTGTACGCGTGTCGTCTGCCATATCTGTATATATATATATATAGACAGATAGTTTAAAGTATATAATATATATTTCAGAAAAATCATGTATTTTATTATAGTTTTTTGGACATGCGTCATAAATAATGTGTGTGTACATATGAGATCACTTGACTAAGTTATCGATCTATATATCTACAGATAGATATATATCGATCATGTGTTTATTCTCAATCATACCAAAGGGAAGCTATTAAAAATAAAAAGAAATTATAATGTAAACAATTGAAACAACAAACAAACATTAGCTAGCCACTATAAAAATACCAAAAAATTAAAAATTAAAAATACAAAAAATTTATTCAATTGAAATTTTTATGTTTTGTTTTTATAATAATTTTTTCGAAAATTGTTTTTTTTTCGTTTTGTTTTCTTTCATTTCTGACACATTTCTAGATTATCAACACAATTATTGTAATTAGGTTTAATTAGGTCGGTGGGCGAGTGTTAAAACTAACACATCGCCTAATCCCCAACAAAAAAAAACTCTGAACTTTGACACCCGAAAACACAACACAACAAAAAAGCAATAAAAACTACAAAGAAAGATTTTTTTGATGTACAAGTTGAAGATTGAAATTATTGAATGTGCGAGCACAACTAACACATACCCTGTTGTGCATTATAATAATAATAATTTAGAAACAAATATAAATTTATTCAACAATTTTAATGATTTTTTTCTCGCTTTTTTTGAATTTATGAATGGTTTTCTTTATATACAAAACATGCTCGACTCCACGCATACCCTATGTGCTTAACATTTACAATTGTTAAAGTCTGTTCGTCATTAATTTACAAACAATACCCTATATAGAATGTTTCAACTATTATGCTAGGGTATATTGGATAGCATACATATTCGCTGTTAAAGCGTATAATCTTTTTTAATGGTTCATTAACATTCTGGGCAAGCAGCCACACAGCTACTTTCAACGCTTTGCTCAATATGACATTGCCACCGCCTATTCCAACATTAAAATTATTATTATTTTCTATATACATATGTATATAGTATATATAATTCTTGCGGCACCCAAAAAAATAAATATAAAGAAGCCATAACGTTGTTTCACCGTTTACGAGACTAATATGACAGGCCAAAGACCGATCTGTTGCTTAAGCAATGTACTTTATATAATGATTGTGTCTGGAGTGGGCCATGGAACATGAAATTATTTATGAAATTGTTAAATTGAGCTTTGTGCATTGATCATGAAAAGCTAAAGCATACAAGGTCTTTGTGATGGCTACTCCAAGTAAGCTACACTCTAAGAAACATGAGGAGGGGTGCTTAAAAGCAATTGAAATAGTTGCTTAAAAAGATTTTGTTTTTCTCGTAATTTATTTATGTTTGTTTGGTACATAGATGTCTTGCAGTGTAAACTGCACTTACAACTTCATTACTCAACACTTAAAATACACTTAAAGCTAACAACACCTTCATGCTCCCCTTTCCTTAAGTAGTTCGCTGCATATTATGACATTTTTTGTGTATATAAACAAGTTTTTCCCCAAATAAAAATCATAAATCAATTTTTTGTATCTAAACCAAAGTCATCTGAAATGACATTGAGAGAGTCAACAGAAAAAATATTTTCACTTTCACCCATTGGCTCAAGAGAGCCAGATGAGGGTCACTTGACCAGTCAATATATGCTTCTACGATACATATGTACATATGTGCTATGAAAACGCAGTTTCGTGCTACTCTGGCAAATTGAATTAAGAGTTTTAACAAAGATTTATGTATTATTTTGTAGGCTAAAGAGAACAATAAAAACAAACCAAAAAGAAATAACAACATTTACAAGTCAATTGACAATTGTACGATTTCCGTTTCAGAGCTGCTACTACTTCATAAATACTTATGATGGATGCCTACATATGTACGATATATGGCTGCTTGGATATTTCAAAGTTCACAAGAAAGTGTGCGCAATCAAAAACTTATTTTACATATAAAACAAAACAAAAAGAAAAATGAAATATATACATACATATGTATGTATATGTATAGACAAGTTATACTTTGAAGTTCGAACTGAGCGCTGATAGCAATTATTTCATATAAAATCAAGCTGAGAATGCGTCATTAGACCAATGTTCTACAACTACTATATGTTTTCTATTGAAAGTAGTTTTCTAGTTTCTTTCGATATTTCAAAACTAAACAAATTTGTAACATCTGAGGAATAATAAAAACAAAAACATTTTTAAAGAGCTAATCCATTAGCAGCTCTTTAAGTAGTTGGACATGTTTATATGTATATGTATATAGGAAAACAAGATTTATTTATACTAATGTTGTATTTGTATGTTTAACTGCAATAGCAGCTACCTGAAACAACAAAATATCTATCTCTATCCATCACTCAATATCTTTCTCTCTTAGCTCATCATCATCGGCTTGTTTGGCTTAATGATGATCATTAGTAAACGATTTGGCTAAAGACACGCTTCTAATTTCTTAAAAATCCCGGCAGCTTAGACAAGTTTTTTTTGTCTGTATTTTGTTAGACAATCTAAATATACATACACATCTATGTATCTACAAGTTTGTATCTGTGTTTATGTATTTATTTAAATGTATCTTTTTGGCAAAATTATAGTTATACATGACCGAAATGTCTGGCGGTCACGCATCATAAAAAATCATTTTAGATACATTTTTTTTTTTGAATTTTTAATAATTTTTTAATTGTTTGTCGTTGATTATTTATTGGTTTAAATTTCGATTTTTGATATTTTTTTTCACATATAAAATTTTGTTATTTGAAGCAAACAGCTCGATGATAAGACATAACGATTAATAGCAATTAGTTAGGTTTATAGAGCTTAATACAAAATGTTGACTCATTGAACTTACCGTCAAACAGAATGTAGCTGTGACTAGTAACAGTGCAGCACAGGCCAAGATTATTTGTATTATATGTTTAGTCTTTCGCTTTGAGTGAGTTACATTATTCAATTGCTTGGCCGGAAAATTGTTAACACCACTTGTTGGTGTTATAAACGGTTTAAGTGTCTCCGCTGTCATAATTTAGATCAGTCAAGCGTTAAAGCTGAGCTGTCTCTCACTCTCTCTGTGTGTTGTGTATCTTTTTATCTCTGGTATGCGGCTGGTTTGCCAGTCAAGTGCACTCTCTGTGTGCAGCCCTTGAAGATCTGCTTTATTTATAATATTTAATTGCCTTTGCAATTTGCTAAACAAAACAACAACAACAACAACAAAACAAGTTTTGCACCGAGATAACTTTTTTTTGGAACGTCTCAGTTGAGATAGTTTGTTTTTCTTCTTTATTGTTCTTTATATTGTTTTTTCTTATTTTTGATATTTGCAAGGTTTTTTTTATATATTTTTTATCAGTTCTTCTAGTGAAGTTTTCGATAAAATAACTTGTCACAAGATTTTTTATTTGTGTTTATTGTTTATTTTTGCTGCAACAGTACTACAACAGTTCAAAGATACCGAATTATTTTTGGTACGAAGATATTAAAAGATATTTATTTATGTTACGCACGCGCTCTAATTAACATCGTCCGTTTGCGTCTGCGAATCGCATACAACTGAGCGCTGATTCTTTTGCCTAGCGTATGCCTTGACTACAGCCGTTGCTCAGAGAGATAAACATGCGGTGAGAGCGTAACCGACCCACCGACCGAGCGACCGATGACAGCTAGAGACAGAGAGACATAGAGAGAGTGTGTAAATGAGCGTGCTACCGAACTCTGCAAACAATATATTGGCAATTATTTTTGGTTAGCTCTGTGGGGTGTCTGCCTGTGCCTGGCTGGATGCCTTTTTCTACGATCTGATGCCTGATTATATAGGTGATCCATCCAGATGCCATTTGTTATTGACTTTTTGCGCAGTTTTTCTTTTTTATAATTATTTTTTGTTGATTTTAGTTGCGGTCGACATATTTCTGTGTGTTAGCTTAACCTCCCCCTTTTTGGCCATAGCCTGGCTAAGCTATTTATAGGGTAGCTGCATATCAAAGTCCATTAATTGCTGCACCATGAAACATTTTAAAATGTTCACAAAATAAAGGAAATCAGGGTATTAAAAAAAAAGCACCCCAGAATATAGTATATATTGTTTGACTTGATGTTGATAACATTGCACATTATATTAATGACCCCCTATAAGTGAAATATCTTGTATAGTATATACATCAGGGCGTACTTTTGTACAGGTTTCTATTGAGAAAAAAAGGGAGCCAGTGTTAGTTAAGATTTTCTTGTTCAAATTTTATAATTTAGTATACACCAGGGACTGTATATAGAGTATATAGAGATTTTATATGCATAGTTTTATACCATCGTTAGAGTATATTATAATGTTGTGCTTTCCATCTCGATAAAGTATTTATTTATTAAATATTTTCATGATCAGCACGCCCAACTGCAATGATCTAGCTATGTCCGTCTGTCTGACCATATCGGACTACTATATCATCTAGCTGATATAGGAAAGATCAGTCCAACATCATTAGTTGTATGGAAAACCCTTCTTTTTAAACCCATTTTCTCTAAAATTGTTTTATTTATTAAGTTCTGTTGATTTTACTTTAATTTAAATATAATATATTTTAGGATTATTCCCCTTAAAGCGTACGCCCTTGTTTGTATTAATTTGTTTTTATTATTTATATTTTTCATACTAATATTGTTTAAGATGATAACACGAGTGCATAATTAAGATGAAAAAATGTGTTTTTTTTCTGTTTTCGGTGTTTCATTAAAATGATATTTATTATAACTTAGTTAATGTTTGTTCTCTATGACACTGGCTTATCAGCTAGAGCAGCCAAGACGACGACGACATCGACGACGATGAGGACAACGATTACCAGACTATGTTTTTTTTCTATATTTTTTCAAGAGAGTTCAGTTCAATTTCTAATTATAAATGCAAGAAACCATAAATAGAGACAACATGAGTACTACTATTAATGTGATGTGATATGCTGCCCGTCTCGACAAACTGTCTGTCCGCCCATAATATACTACCGCAGTAGCAGGACAAAATGCAACATTGTTGTCTGTGGCAGCTAATTAGTTTTGAATTGATGGCAGACAAACAAAAGGTAAGCAGGTAACATACATATAACTGGCACGCGAAAATTTTTAAGGAAAATCTACTGCGATGTGCATTAGAAGCGGCGCCAAGAAATAAATGTATGACAGCTGTGTGACAGGTAAAAATATCTTCACTTCCGGATATACAAATTTTGTATTTATTTGCTTATCACTGCACTTAGCAGTGTAAGATGTAAGTAAGTTGCCACAATGTAGCCTTCGGTTGGTGTAGCAAGGGCAAAGTCAATGTCAGTAATTGAATGTTGTTGCATACTTTAGACATTTGTTCTCAATTATCGTACAATTTGTATCTTTTTTATTTTATTTGCCACCATTTATCGCAGCAACATCGGTCAAAAGTTTATATTATAGGGAACGAAGCGATCTCTCAAGCTCAATGATGCCTGAAATGAATTTCTTTCGAATGACTTGTTGTTGCTGTGGCTTTATCTGTTTCTGCGGCGTATTCGTATCTGTGTCTCTCTGGTTGTCTGGCTGGCTGGCTGGCAGATCGTTTTACTCTGGAAAAATAAAGAAGAGATACAAACAAGTACACATATGTACATATACAGACACTTGTTTTTTGTAACGTAGTTCGGCGTAATTAAAATTCGTTGCGATAATTAATATCTGACAAGTTTATTTCTGCAGCAATCAAGTGCTTTCAATGTCAATACATTATGCAGAGCCATCAGATATAAGTACTACAATATGTTTGTTAAGTGTATTGAAATTGAAAATGTTCATAAAACAAATACAAAATATACGAGAAAGTCTGTTTTTTCCTATTTTTATTATTTTTGACAATAAGCGGACCAAATGTTTGCGCAACAATCGTTTGAGTAATTCAAATATTAACGATAAGTGAGGCGCCAGTTATCGATAACTATTTTTTGATGTATTCTTATAAAATATTGTTTTATTTTGAATTGAATTTCAATGTATGTATTTAGATTACTAAAATAAATTTTATTTTGTTCTTTGGCTTCGCTATACATAGTTTTTATTTATGTTTAATTAAATTGCAACTCGCTTTAAGTTATCGGCAACACTGGCGTGAGTACTATTGCTGCATTTATCGGTAGTGCCTATCGATACCAATAAAACCCTTGGCACTAGACAACCCTACAACACCTTCAGCTGGCACTTTAGTCGACGGCAGTAAAGAGAAAAAAAAAATGAGGTCGCCGAAGCAGTTTTCCGGCTTTTTATTAATTTTAATTAATATATTAAGCCAAATAAACGCTCAGGCCAATGAAGTAATTGGATGCGGCGGTTTCATCAAGAGCCATGCAGAAATTGACTTTTCCAAAGTGGAAATCAAACTGTAAGTTAATTAAATTAACGAAAACTACAAAATAAATATCGTTATTGATAACGTTTTTTTTCTTCTCGTTTTTTCGTAACAGTCTCACTAAACAGGGCTCGCTTAAAGATAAAACTGACTGCTCACCTTCCAATGGCTACTACTTTCTGCCCATTTACGACAAAGGCGAATATTTGTTAAGCATTTCACCGCCGCCGGGCTGGAGCTTTGAACCCGAACACGTTGAACTAAATTTTGATGGAAAGCATGACGTGTGCAGTCAGGGCAAAGATGTTAATTTTGTATTCAAGGGCTTTGGCATCACTGGCAAGGTAACTCTGGCCACTGGCAGCGGTGCACGTGATGTTGATGTCGAGTTGAAATCGGAGCAGAATGGCGAAATTCGACGCACCAAAACCGATATAAATGGTATATTCTTCTTTACACCGATAATACCCGGTAAATATGTGGTTCGTGCCTCACATGCCAAATGGCATTTCTCCAAGGCGGAACAGAATGTGGTTGTGGTAAGCGGCAATACGGAATTGCCGGAGAATTCTTTGGTTGTCTCTGGCTTTGATATAAATGGACGCTTTGATACCAGTACACAATTGCCAGCCAATATTGCTGTGGTTCTCTACAAGAAGAAGGGCGTAAGTACATCTTAATCGATAATATATGGTTCGATATTAATCTTTATATTTTGCTCATAGCAAACACTGGTGCCCAAATGCGAGAAGCCAGCGAATGCTCCTGGAAATAAAGTAAATAACAACTATGAGAGCGCTGCTGCCTGCTATGCTGTGGTTGAGAAGGGCGAATATAGCTTTAGGAATGTGGCCACTGGCAAATATTTGCTGCAGGCCATCAATGAGAATAAGAACTTAAAACTGCATTTAACGCCCGAGTTTGTGGAAGTCGAGGTGGGTCGGGATACGCTGCAACTGAAGGAGGAGTTTAGAATTAGCGGCTTCACCGTATCGGGTCAAGTGCTGCGTTCGGTGGGCGGTCCACCACTTAAATCAGCAATTGTCAAGTTGAATAAACAGAAAGTAGCTGTAACCGATGAGCAAGGTAGCTATACGTTGGAAAACATTGTTGCCGGCAGCTACAGCATCGAGATTGAATCACCACAGCTGCAATTTGAGGCGTTGCAAGTGAAGACACAGATCTCTACACCCAAATTGCCTGTAATTGTACCTTCTGCGTATGAGGTTTGCGGCGCAGTTGTCTCTCCCAAGTCCTATGTGGTGGGCATTACAAAAACCGGTTCTACTTTCCATACTACGGCCACCACAAAGGCTGAAACTGGTACCTGGTGTGCTTATCTGCCAGCTGGAAAATATAACTTTGAGGTAATCACAACAGATGCGGATAAGAACAGCGGCGTACAATTCTTCCCTGTGCAACAGCAGTCCGAGGTAAGAGATGCGCCCATCAATAGCATTACCTTCTCGCAGCTGCGTGCCAAGATACGTGGTGAACTACAATGTTTACCAGATGCGACAGCCACGTGTACCACTGCCGAGATAACGTTGCAAGGACTGGATGCCACTGGACAGCCAACCGACAACAAATGGAAGGCCAAGGCGCATCGTAAGTGCAACATTCTATTACTAATTTATTAAATATATTAATAATAAGTTGTTCATTACCTAATTAGGTGGCCAGTATTCCTTTAAGGATGTCCTACCCGGTCCATATGAGATTACCATACCACAGGGCAATCTTTGCTATGAATCTACACGCGTCTTTCTGAATGTTGCTGCTGCTGAAGAAACTGCTCCTCCATTTATACACAAAGGCTACGAAGTTTCCATTATTTCAAGTCATCGTGCGCTGGTAAGTTTTGATTTTTAAAGCATTGACACATTCTCTAACTCACAACGTTCTCCTTGCAGATGCGTTACCAACACTTTAAAGGTCCTTCAGAGCCAAAGGCGCCCGTTGAAACACTGAAGATACTTTCAGGTGTCAATACCTTCTGTGTGTCCAAATATGGCAGCTATGACTTTGTGCTAGAAGGCTGTCATATCTATGATGAGACCTTGCCCAGTAAATTCATAACACCCGAACCGGATCAGCTGCAAACATTGATTATCAATGCCATTGCACACAAGACGGGTATACGCGTCTTGTCCACAGATCCCACTACAGAATCCCTACGACTGGCTGTCGATTCGGAAACGGGAGGCAAACATATTATAACGCCTACAGCTGAACCTCATATGGTAGATGGCAAATATGCATTCCGATATGATACATATTTGAAGCCCGAGGAAATCCTAAAAGTTACGGCCTTAAGTGATGTGCTGCTCTTTTCACCGCAACGTCAGCAAATAGTGGGTGCCAGTGATTGTGTTGATATTGCCTTCAATTTTGTGGCAACACGTGGTCTAATCCTGCGGGGCAAAGTTGTGCCACCCATAAAGGATGTCAGAATAACGCTTAGCTTCCCAGATAATGCGGAACGTGAATCTCTGGACACACACACTTCAGTGTCTGGTGAATTTAGATTTGGTCCCATTGATGATACAATCAAGTTTGAGCTTTTAGCTGAAAAGGAATCCTATGTATTCAGTGAATACAATCGCCAGTCGAATTCCTTTAGTGCTCACAAGCTGTGCGAGATTGAGGTAATGGTGCAGGATGATGCTGGTGAACCTTTAAATGGTGTGCTGCTCTCGTTGAGCGGCGGTGAAAGTTATCGCAAAAATCTTGTTACCGGCGACAATGGTGCCATCAATTTCCATTCCCTATCGCCATCCCAATACTTTTTGCGTCCTATGATGAAAGAATACAAATTCGAACCGAATTCCAAAATGATTGACATCAAGGATGGCGAGACCCTACAGGTTACCCTCACGTGAGTACAACCTGCCTCTAAAAATACTCGATTATTTATAATCTTCATCTCTTCACAGTGGCAAACGCTTTGCTTACTCCATTTTTGGCACCATTACGTCCCTAAATGGTGATCCATTTGCCGACGTTAATGTGCAGGCTACAGCGACCGAAAGCTGTCAACATCAGCAGGAGGAGGCAACCAGTGAGAACAATGGACAATATCGCATTAGAGGCTTACAGCCTGGTTGCACCTATTTGGTGCGTGTGCTCACCGATGGCGATAAGGTGCAACGTTCCATACCTGCCAATCATACAGTGACTTTGGGCAACGATGATGTGCGTGGCATTGATCTGATTGCCATCAATCCCATTAAGATTGTAGATATAACCGCACGCATTATGGCCAGCCACAATGATTTCTATAAAACGTTGCGCATTGTAATGTTTAGACGTGGTGCCTCCGATTCGCCAATATTTTCACAACGTGTTGCTTCACCACTGAACCCCAAGTCTAGCGTTAATCCTGGCATTATGGTCTACTTCCCACGCATTCCACTAGACGGCAAGAGCTATGTGGTAGAGCTGCAATCGACGCTCTCAGACAAAACTTACTCCTACAAGCTGCCCTCGTATAGCTTTGTGGCCGACAAATGTTCCATATATATGAAATTGGATTTCAAGCCAGAAGTGCGCGCCACTGAAGCGGATCTCAATCAGAATTCCATCTCGGCATTGGTATTGATTGCACTGGTGGCCATAGCCTTCTTTAAACAGGATTTGGCTGTCAGTTTTATGGATTTTGTATGGAGCAAACTCAACGATCTGGCTGCAGATATTGCCCAACGCCAGAAGACCAAGACAAGCGTCAAGAAAAATGAACCCATCAATCAGCGGGAGATCGAACATATGGCCGATCAAATCAATGCGATCAAAAAGAAAAAAGTGAAAAAGATTTAGTTTGTAGATCCAACTACCACTTAGTCACTTAAAGGTATTCGGTTTTTATTTTTAATTAGGTTTGTTTTTATTTAACCTTTCAGGAGATTCTTTGAGCCATTTGTTCCTTTCCAAAAAAATAGAGAAAAGTCTTTTGTAATTTTTGTTTAATAGCTGAGGCAAGTTTATTTTGTGCATGTTATAGTTTCACTCTTATAGCTAAAATAAATAATTAAATAATTAATAAATAAATAAATAGAAGTCCTTGCTACTGTGCCAAAATGCGTTCGGCAATTGAGCTCAATTTGCGTTCGCCGCGACGATGTCTTAGCTGCGCATGACGACGCTCCGACTTCAAATTGACTTCGTTTTGGGACTCCTGTTCCTCTGTCTGTTGCGGCGCTTCTGTGGTGCTTGTCTGCTCTGTCTCCTCGGCGTCGGTGTTCTCTATAAAAACACATTCAGGATTTGCTGTGGCGCACTCAAAGAAATTTGTTGCTCTGGCCAATGGATTGTGTGCATTGGTGTACTTCTCAAAGAAGCCGCGACCCACAATACGGAATGCCATGCTAGAGAATGGATTCAGTTTCGAGCGGAATTCCATTTCACAGACAAAACGACGACGACATGCCTTGGAATCCAGACCCAAAAAGGCAAACATAAAGTCAGCAATCCTAAGAAAGGATTTAAATCGGATTAAAGATCATTCTAAATGTTTTATTTAAAGTCATCAGCTTACTGTTCCTCAGCTGGTTGCTGTCTAGCGACACTCTCTGAGATTTCCTCATCAATAATCTCGACCTCTTCATCGTCATGGGCAGCATTGCGTTTGCTACGACGACGTGTATCTGAAGGACCTGTGGGTCCTGTTGGACCATCTGTATGATAGTCAGAGATAATATCCGAGCTGGACGCATAGTTGGCATAGCCCGAATACGGCTCATATGAAGGATGTGCATCATAACTAGGCCCATCATAATGTTCATGCTCATGATGATGATGATCCAAGGAATAGGGAATATGATCATGGCCATAAGATGATGGACTGCATAGAGTATTGGTATAATAATGGTTATAATATAACAAAATAAAGCCGCTTACGGATGATCCAGGATAATCTCGTGATTACATTTGCCATGTGGCCAGAAATAACGAAGACCCACAAAGACAGCGCTACCCACAAAGAACGATACAATAATCACTTTCACCTTAATCCAATAGGCAATTGCCAAGGGCCACAGATGACGTACTGACAAAAATTAAGATTTAAAATTTAGATTAGATAACAACAACATAAGTACTTTCACTGGAGAACTCTCTGTAAAAGATTGGACGTGATCTACGACAATTTACAAAAGATTGAAAGTGAAAAGTGTTAATTAATTGTTATTGGATGCTATATGCAAATCGTGATAAACCAATTGCAATATATATACAGATATAGATATTTGGAAAACTTTCCCAAAGAAAGTGTTTAGCATATCACAACAATCCGTAAATATAAAAACAAATTAGATCAGAATGGGAGTGAGTCTAGTACATAGTTGCTAATTGTTATTATTATTCAACTGAAGACAATTATTATAACATAAAGTTAAACGAAATTAACTTACACCAGAATCTATGGCCATGACGACGTGTACGCCCTTCAAACTCCAATAGTTCGCGACCAACATTCAGCAGACTATCCGTATCCGTATCCGTTTCCGTATTAACTAATTGAGTTTCCTCCTTTTGAGTCTCCTCCTCCTCACAAAACACTAATGTAAAATAAACCACAAGCAACACAGCCACATAGAAAATTGTGAATTTATTCATTTTTCTTTTAAGTTTTTCGTATAATATATTCCTTGAAGTAACTAACACTTGCACTGTTGCTGCAGAACTGATAATGCAGTCAACTGGGCTGGTAACTTTTATACCAAGAGCTAAAAGTGTTTTTTTTTTACAACTTCAGGGTGATAATTGATAATAGTGGACTAGAGTGGTTTTAAAAGCCAAAATCGTTTTTTAACACATGCGTAGAGACAGATGACAAGTTCGTTGTGATAGGCAAAGGTTTTAATGCTTAATACATGCATTTACACAAAATAAAATTAAATGCTAACGAAATTTCTATAAACTGTCTCAATTTCACTTTCAGAAATCGTGCAGACTTTTGATATCTATTTTCTATAAAATAAGTTTACTATTATGACATGAAAACCATTAATTAAGCTTACATCATTAATAAAAGTTGTAATTTTTAGGTTTTTAAATTCTTACATTTTGCGCGCGCACATTGATTATAATTTGAATGCAGCCCTGTGGTTCTAAGTGCACTTAGGTATCGAACGGCAGTATCGATTCTCTGCTCTTGCAATGTTATGCGGCACCGCTCTCCATAAATCATAATAATAAATATATAATACAAATATGTCCAGCAGCAATATATCAATTGATGCTGAAACAAATCCAGCACCAGATCCGCAGGCCCCCATAACACGTAAGGGTTTCCTTATATCATTAAAGAACAGCGGCATTCCAATGCCAATACCGGAACAAAATGTGGTAAGCACTTTGTATGATAACATTGGCAAATTAATTCTGTTAAATCTTAACATTTGTTTACATTTTAGTATGGACGCTGCCGTCCGGTATCCGAGTTTGAGAAACTCAATCGTGTGGGCGAAGGCAGCTATGGTATTGTTTGTGAGTTATGCTGATTTATAAAGTAATCTCTGTTATTAATAATAAATATTTATATTTGCATTTTTAGATAGAGCACGCGACACACGCAATGGCGAAATTGTTGCTTTGAAGCGAGTCCGCATGGATCATGAGAAGGATGGACTGCCGGTCAGTGGACTTCGTGAAATAATGATATTAAAGCGTTGCCAACATGAGAATATTGTTTGTCTGCGTGAGGTGGTTGTGGGCAAGAGTTTAGACAGGTACAGCAACTAGGACTAGATCTGTTAATTGATGCTAATTTTACCTTTAATTCTTAGCATATTCCTTGTCATGGACTTTTGTGAACAGGATTTAGCCTCAGTGTTGGATAACATGTCGCAGCCGTTTACAGAATCTGAAGTCAAGTGCATTACACTGCAAGTGTTGCGTGCCTTGAAGTATATGCATGATCGCTATATAATCCATCGGGACTTGAAAGTTTCCAATTTGTTGATGACCGACAAGGGCTGCATTAAAGTAGGTAAGTGTTGCTGTGCTCTGTATGTGATTTAACAGATAAATGTTAACTAACATTTGTCTTTTAGCTGACTTTGGCTTGGCACGTTGGTTTGGCAAACCGCCTAAGCCGATGACACCACAAATGGTCACATTGTGGTATCGTGCACCGGAATTGTTGCTTGGTGCAAGGACACACACAACGGCTGTGGATATGTGGGCATTTGGCTGTATATTTGGTGAACTGTTGCTGGGAAAACCTCTGTTGCCAGGCAGCTCAGAGATCGCCCAGCTGGACATGATCATTGATCTACTGGGAGCGCCATCAGAGTCCATTTGGCCAGGATACTTGGATTTGCCGGCGGTGCAGAACTTTACGCTGAGCCAGCAGCCATATAATAATCTAAAGACCAAATTCCAAATGATTGGGCAGGCGGGCAGAAGTCTTTTAAACATTTTATTTATATACAATCCCAGTACAAGAGCTACGGCTGAGGAGTGCTTAAAAAGTAAATACTTTACAGAGGCGCCGCAACGTAAGTGTTAACAGTTTACTACTTTTTTATTTAGTACTAAATTTGAATACTTTTCGTCTATTTAGCTTGTGATCCACGCATGATGCCGACATTTCCACAGCATCGTAATAATGTGGCTACACCACAAACACAGCCAGCTAGTGAAATACCAATTTCGCATTTACTCGATGTGTTCATAAAGAGACAACGTTTAGAATAAAGTTTAACATTTACTACTAATCATGATTTATGTACAAATTGAGTATTTTTCTGTTTTGTAAGCGACGGCAACACTGGCTGGGCAGGAACATTACCCCTCCACTGTTAATAACAGTGCTGCAAAATGTAAAGCTTTTTTTTTTTGCATTTTCGCATGCCAAAAAGGCGCGAACGAAATGAACGACCAGACGCAAACTAGTTCTGGTTCGTGTGATTAGTGTTTAGCAATTCGGTTCGATCGAACTTATTCCGAAACAGACAGACGACAAAATGACCAAGGAAGATGTGGAGAGCTCGGAAAGAGAAAATGTTGTGTTGCTAGTTAATAATGATAACGCTGGTGCATCGCAACAAATCGAAATCAAAACAATCGAAGCTGCCACTAACGATTTAAACGGCATACCAATTAGCATGTCTGCCTCCAATTCACCCCAACCCCATGGAATTCAAAACAATGATGAGGATGCTGCTGCTGCTGCCGCCGACGCTGCCGACGCAGCTGCTGCTGCAATAGACGAGAGCGAATTGCTTGAGCGCATGCGTGGTGATGCCGTTGGGGAGACAATGTATAGCAAAAAATTTATATTGCAGACATTGATGAGACTGAGCCAACAGCCTCCCCAATTGCCATTGGATACGGAACTGGAGGATGATTTGTGCAAAGTGTGGGATATGTCTGTGTCACCGGAAGTGGTTGCTTTATTGCTTGAGAACGATGCCATTGAGTTGATTATGTTTGCCATATCGGGCAGTGAGGATGTGCGTATGTATGAGATCCTAATTGGATTGCTGGGCAATATGTGTGTGCAGCTGGAGTGCGTTGAGCAGCTAACAATGCATGCTGATTGGATTGAAATGCTGCTTAAATTGACTACATGCATGGATACGGCCATGCTGCTGCAATTGATGCGTGTCTATCAATATGTAATGGCCCATGTGGTTAGTGGCAAGGAAAAATTGGCTATCGATTGGTATATTTGCTTTTCAGCCTTTGAGGGATCGGCCAAGCATTTGGGCTTTATATTGCAGCAATCGGTGAGCGATGATTTGCTCGTAGCTGCATTAAAAGCCATTAATGCTGTGCTAGCCAGCTGCGCTTTGGTCGATGAAGAGAATGCTCAGTCGGAGGTGAAATTGAAACCATTTGCGGATGTATTTCTGGTGCCGGAGCTTTGTGATGGCGTCAGCAATGCTTTTATGCGTCTTATGCGCAATGATCTGGACAAGCAGGCGGATGAAATTGATGGCAGCCAGGTTGAAAATATGGAAGAGGATAATGATGATGAGGAAATGAATATACCAAAAATCAGCTGCGATGTAGAAGTCATTCAAACCTACCTCAATATATGCACCATTTTGGTGCAATTGCCGGAGGCGCAGCTATCCATGGATTTGTATACTCCAAGCATTATGTATTGCTTGACTCGTATATTGAAATTCCTACAGCAGCCGATGCAGCTGTTGCCCCTGGGCGAAAGACAGGAGGAATATCTAGAGGATCTCGGGCATATTTGCAGCGTAAGGCTGTGTAGACAACATAAATAAAATTTTCTTTTATTAATTTATTTTTCTTACAGTGCCTCAAGTATTTCTATGACAAGGATGCTTTTATCAATTTGTTGAGCATCTGGGCCATGCTGCGACATCATATTGAAAACTATGAGGAATTCGATGAAGATGATTTTGATGCATACGAAGATGAGCCACTGTCTCAGTATGAGGAAAATGCTTTTAAGGTGCTCCGTCTATTGGCACAAATGTTTAACCGAGCTGATGCTTCACTTATCATAAAGGATATACAGGAAATTGATGTAATTATCGTAGAGATGTTCCATAATGCTTTGCAAACGGAACACAATGATGATCTGGTCCTCCAGGGTGCATTTGAGCGCCTAAGCGCGGTTTTAAACGATGTAGCTGGCCAAGCCAAATAAGGATACTCTCTTTCTTCTCTCAAAAAAAAAAATTATTAAAATAATAAATAAAACAGGACTGAATACATTGTAGTTGCTTAAAGGCACATTAAATTACCATATAAAATACATACTAAATAATACAACAAAAACAAAAAAAAAGACATACTTAATAATTTATACTTACAAAATACATATATACTTATATATTAAAAAAACGAATAATTATGAATGGAAAATATTTGCGAGTTGTAATTTCCAATTGATTTAAGCGCTTAACACATTGAAAAAGATGGGAAACTTGTGAATGGAACATTTAGCATTGACCTGGAGTCAAATCTGTAAATTTCATTTTCTGACGCATCAAATCACTCCAAGATTGTTTGCCCAGACGTACACCATTGTCGCCTGTGCTATTGATGAGCAAATGATGCTCCTTCTCAGTGCTAAGCAAAAATTTGCTTTTATCCTGGCTGAGTGCATGCGAAACATGATCCAATTCATTGTCCAGCTTAACCTGACAAGCATTCACCTCGATTTTAATGCTCTTTTCAATCTCTTCTGATATGTTTATAATAGCCTCGTTCTCTAAATTCTGTGCTTCAATAGAACTTTTACCATTGAGCTCGGAGAGCTGCAGATTTACGCTACCACCTTTGGTTACCACATTGAGATTGCCATGTACGCCAGCTACAAGAAAAATTCATATGACAATCTTACAGATGACAAGTTTAACCAAAGCTTACACATTTTTAGTTCAGCTGCTTGATGTACAAATACTTCGCTTGTCTTGTGCACATTCTTGAGTTCCATTTTGCCGGTGGCTGTTTCAAATTTGGACTTTTCAACATAACATGAATCTGTGTTGATGTCACCAGCCTTTGTGGAACAGTTTAAGCTATCGCCTTGCAGCTTATCCAGATTGATGTGCTAGAAGGCAACGTATTAACATAGATATATATAAAATTTGTTTATTATCTTACACCATTGTGTGAATCAATTTTTATAATCTTGCCCAGCAGTGTGCCTTTGCAGGTAATATTGCCATTTTCGCTAAATAACGATATATTTGTAGCACGCACATTTTTGGTAACAATATTACCAATTGCTTTGATGTCCAACGCTTCACTTTGCATGCCCTGCACCTGCACATTGGCACCGGCATCGATATACAGCTCAGCACGCACTGGCACCTGCAGTTGGCATTTGAAACGTGAAGAGTTTTGAGTTGCTAACTTCTGGACTAGGACATTTATGGTCTTCTGATCTTCGCTTATGTCCACTTCTAGTTTGGCAGTGCAATTAAGCACAGCATCACCTAATAATTGTGCTATAAATGCATCTGCACTGGTGTACACATGCACATCAGCCGGCTCGACTTGCACAAATAAATCTGATTTTATATTAATTCGAGCAAAGGGGTTTACATAACGCAACAATTCCTGATGAACCATGCGACGGCTGCCTGCCATTGTCGCTGTTAATTTTGGCTTTTTGGCGTAATAACGATAAAAACTATTTATTGGTAAGTAAGTAAGTTGTTGCAAAATTCGCATTATTTTTGATAATTATGGCTGGCGCTCAAAATTTGTTTACAATTTTTCTGCCAATCAGCTGAGTTAATGCCAAATACTGTGCAACACTGGTGTTCATGTCATAGTTTTACAGCACTTAATTTTAATAGCAGTGTTTACCAACACTGCATTTATCCAGTCCAGTTGGAGTTTTTCAGTGTTCTTCGACGGTTGTGCGAATATATTTGGTGCGCATTAGCAGATTATTCATAAAAAAAACTATCGAAATATGTCTGGCAAAGATAGATTACCGATTTTCCCGTCGCGTGGTGCCCAAATGTTGATGAAGGCACGTCTCGCTGGCGCCCAAAAAGGTCATGGACTTCTCAAGAAGAAAGCTGATGCATTGCAAATGCGTTTCCGTATGATTTTGGGTAAAATCATTGAGACTAAGACAGTCATGGGTGATGTTATGAAAGAGGCAGCCTTTTCGCTGGCCGAGGCCAAATTTACATCGGGTGACATTAACCAAGTGGTGCTCCAGAATGTGACCAAAGCTCAGATTAAGATACGCACCAAGAAAGACAACGTTGCTGGTGTTACACTGCCCGTCTTTGAGTCTTATCAGGATGGCTCCGATACTTACGAACTGGCCGGTTTGGCTCGTGGTGGTCAACAGCTGGCCAAGCTAAAGAAGAACTACCAGAGTGCTGTTAAGCTGCTCGTTGAATTGGCATCACTGCAAACCTCATTTGTCACTCTGGACGAGGTCATCAAGATCACCAATCGTCGTGTCAATGCCATTGAGCATGTCATTATACCACGTATTGATCGCACATTATCTTATATTATTTCGGAACTGGATGAGCTGGAACGTGAGGAATTCTATCGTTTGAAGAAAATTCAGGATAAGAAGCGAGAGGCTCGTGCCAAAAATGATGCCAAGAAAGCTGCTCTACTGAAGCAGGGCATCGATGTGCACAATCAAGCGAATATACTCGATGAGGGCGATGATGATGTGCTCTTCTAAGTATTAATCCCATATATACGATTATATTATATGTGTATATTCCAGAAATCTATATTATTGTTATTGCGTTTCCATTTTAATCCGAAAAAAAAAACTAAAACTTATTGTATGTAGCTGCAACTGGCAAGCAAGAAATTTTGTTAGCTTAAACTAGTTTAATTCCAATAAGAAATAACAAATGTATGTATTCCATTTTGTAGTTTATGTAGCGCTCAATTCATGCATTAAAGTCTTTATGTTGTTCCATAGAATATATGAATTATTATTATTGGCTATTTGCTGAAAAAAATGCATATTTTTCCATTGAATGGGTCATCTGACTTTTCTTTTTTTTTTTACAATTGCAAAAACAATACAAGTGCAGTCATGTGACATAAACAGATGATCCATAAAAAGTAGTGTTGGTAAATGCTGTGGGGTTGCTCAATCAGCTGTCGGCAATTCATAACAAACAGTGTTGGTTTATGCTGTTCAGCTGTTCAGCGTTGTACACGCGTCGTATCGTAAAATAAATTATTATTGGAATTTATTTAATAAAATGTCTAGTTGCGAATTTCAAGCTGTTGTTTTGGCTGCAGGGCGTGGCACACGCCTACCCGAAGTTCTGGGCGATGCACCTAAATGTCTGCTGCCCGTTGGACCCTATCCATTGATCTGGTATCCACTCAACATGTTGAGCAAACATAATTTTACAGGCAAGTTGCTGCAAATCGCTGATGAAATGTTTTAAAGCTATATTGTATTCTATTGCAGAAGTTATTGTGGTTGTACTGGAGCAGGATAAGCTGGAAGTACAGCTGGCATTGGAACAGACACCGCTAAAGCTTAAAATCGACTATGCTTCCATACCCAGCGACAGCGATTATGGCACAGCAGATACCCTGCGCTCCATCTACGACAAGTAAGCCTCAATTGGCATTAGTTGCTCCTTAAATTTATGCTCCCAACTGTCTGTAATTTCAGAATTAAGTCCGACTTTCTAGTTATTAGCTGCGATTTAGTCAGTAATGTTAGTTTATATCCACTGATCAATAAGTTCCGTGCCGATGATGCCTCACTGGCCATGCTGCTCTTTAAAAGTGGCTTTGAATCGGATGTTGTTATGCCAGGACCCAAGAGCAAACAAAAGCCAGAGCGTGATATGATAGGCATACATCCGGATACACAGCGCTTGGCATTTATATTTGCGGCTAGTGACTGTGAGGAGACGCTTAATATACAGCGGCATTTGCTCAAGAACAAGGGCAAGCTGGATGTCTATGGGCGGCTAATGGATGCGCATATTTATGTGCTCAAGAAATGGGTCATCAGCTACCTGCACAGGGTTTGTAGGCACTTTGAACATGCAACGAATGTAATTCTAATTTATTATTCTATTCTAGAAGGATAACATTTCCACTTTCAAAGGCGAGTTTCTGCCGCATCTCATTAAGAAACAGCATGCCAGGCGCACACCTAAGACTGGACCAGATACTACCTCAGAGCTAGGGGGTCTGGTGAAAAATGATGACAATATTTTACATGTAAGTTAATGATTTTAACTGCTTTTTATAACTTTTTTTAATGTCTTCGCTTCTATTGCTTAGTACGTGTCACATACTGCCATGGATCAGAAGCTTACCCAGACATCATTATTTAATCAGTCCCTATCACATATACCCTATCATGGTGATGTGGTGCGCTGCTTTGCCGTACAAGCGCCTAAAGAAGCCATCGGCGTGCGTATTAATAATACGCTTAGTTTTCTGGCCATCAATAAAAAGTTGGCCAGTATTTGGCATGAATTGTGTGGCGAGACACATCCATTGATATCGCCTGGAGCAGTGGTCAAGTCCACACAGACCAAGGATATCATTGTAGCCGACAATGCCAAGTTGTCGGAGAAGACATCTCTCAACTACAGCGTCTTTGGATCCAATTGTGTGGTCAATCCCAAGAATGTTGTAACCAATTCAATTATTATGTCCAATGCCATTGTGGAGGAAGGCTGTAATATAAACAATTGTATTATTGGACATCGATCGCATGTCAAGCGTGGCTCAGTGCTTAACAATTGTTTAATTGGACCAAATTTTGTTGTGGAGGAGGACACCAAAAGTCAATCGGTACATTTATCCAATGCTGATCAATATATGGAAATCGATATTCAATAAAGATTGACATACACTTAATGTTGATTCTTTATTAACGAAATGAGTTAGAAGGCGGATTCTTCTAGCAGGAAATTAAATATTACAAAATAAGGTACATAAAACTCGCGCTAAATTTCGGGACTAAATAGTTATATGTTTGTTTGTTTGTTTTGTATATAATATACATCATATATAGTAGAGTATAAGTAGTGACAGAAGGCACAGCTTAAAGCTAAATTAACTCCAATTCAAGCTTGACTTTCTCACAAACATGCTCACTTCCTGCGCTCGTACAGATACTCATCCTCATAGTAGCGCGGCGTCGACGAGGCAATGAATACCTGCGGCCGACGTTGCTGCAATGAGATATTTATCTCTTCGGGCGTACGGAAGACCTGCTGCAGCTGATGTTGATGCTGCGGTAACGGCGCAGCTGTGAAGAAACGATATGGCGCTGGTGTGACGGTGGGCGCCAACGTTTGTGGTCGCTGTTGAGGATGATGCTGTTGGAACTGATGCAATTGCAGTTGTGGCTGTATCTGTGGCTGAATTGTAGTTGTTGGCAATGGCTTGCGATAGGCAATTGTTGTTGGCTGTGGTTGTTGGTGACGGATTTGTGTGACGAGTTGCTGTGTCTGCGGCTGTTGTTGCTGCTGCTGTTGCTGTTGGTATTGGACACGCACCTGAGGCACATGCTGCAGCTGAGGCTGTTGCAGTTGTATCTGTGCCTGTGGCTGATAGGTAACCGTTTGACGTTGTGGCTGTGGCTGCGACTGATGCTGATGCTGTATACGTGGTCTTGGTGCTGGACGAATCTGTTGTTCCTCCTCTTCCTCTTCATCGTCATACCGCTCATGTTCATAATAGTTCTCTGGGAAATAACGTTCCGAGTAGCGCAGCGTAACATTCGGTTTGCTTTGATGCTCCTGCAGATTGATGGGCTTGTACAGATAGTCATTGACTATATGATACTTGGATGATTGCTTGCAGATGTTGTCATGGGAGGGTGGCATGCAAATCAAATGAATTTGATGGAACGTAAAGCCCTCAGGACAAATCCATGAATGCTTCTGACTATCCTGACAATAATGGAACACCTCACAGCTCAGGGACTCATCGGCATAGTAACTGTTGAAGGAATTATATGAGAGGAATCAACTGATGTTAATTTTCCCTTTAAGCTTACCCAGAATTGCGATCTGTGCAGCTGAACGAAGACTTGCTGAGCAGCGTTGATAGACGATCGGGTTCCTCAATCTCTTCCTCCTCCTCTTCGCTCTCCTCGCTCAGGGGCTTCTTCTTCAAATAGTTGTTCTGCTGCTGCTGCTGCTTGGCATTGCGATTGATGTACACTTGACGCGGTGGCTCCTCTTGCTCCTCCTCACTGTACTCATTGTACAGTGGTCGCTGCTGTTGCAATGGCTGCTGTTGTTGCCTATAAGCCAAGTGCGTTTGTGCCTGTGTCTCAAACTCATCATCATCTTCCTCACGACCCTCGGCACTGACATCCAGTGAACGTGATGAGAAGCCCTTTGGTTTCGCAGTAGTGGCCACTGCCAATGGAGCACTAGTAGCAGCGCCATCTACGCAAATGGACAGGCACATGGCCAGAAGGACTAGCGGCAGGGCTAAGCAGTGTTTGCATCTATAAAATATACATATATATATGGTATGTGTAGTATAAAATTGGCAATAGCAATCAGATTAGCCAAGTCATGCCATCAATAAGTAAGACTTTATGATATGGGAAACTTTTGTGGTTACTTCAATGCGCAAAACGCGGGAAACCTTTTCGCCAAACCACAATACAAAACAAAAAAATACTGCAGCTAGTATAGAGTGAAGATGCCGCCAAATTGCAGCCAAAGAAGGTAACTAACAACAACAACAACATCAACAATAACAACAACAACTGCAGCAGCCAAAGTTATGCAAGCGACCAAGAGACCCCAGACAGAAACTTGTTATAAGATAATGGCAAAGACGCCAAAGACAAACATAGACAATCAGACAGACAGACACACAGCTGGGAGTTGGATAGTTGGCTAGTTGGTAGCTGGGAGTCTCTTTTTTTTTTGGCTAAGAAGTGCAGTTAGTCGACCGCAACAGTACAACTAGAAAATGTGGTAAGTAACGACATTTAAATACACTATAATTTGGTATTGAAAATTATTACTTTAAATGCGATATAATTCCTAACAAATTTAATGCTTTTCGATCAAATATTCCTTCTAAAATCTTTTTGTCTGTTTGTTCTATTTAAATATGTCTCCGAAATATTATAAAATATAAAAATATTATTAACATAATATTAAACTTACTTAAAAGTACTAAATTACTTTAATAATTCTCTTCGAACTTCGAACTCTTCCTTCTAATTTATTGTGTAAAATCATTTTTCCAATTGTTGAGCTGTTTTTAAGTTAAGTAGAAATTTGTTTAAATATTTTTTTTAATGCTAAATTAATCTAGAATCCATTTTAAATACGTATTTCAGAAATAAATGAACTTATTTATATTTAATTATTATTTAAAACAAGTTATTTGTGTAACTAACCTAACGAAAGACTCTTTTTCTGGCCTTGGGATTAACTCAAGCTACAGTCTATAGATCAACATGAGTCACATATGAAGACTACCCTGCTCTAAACACTCTTCTGGTTTGTTGTATAGAGTATTGACAAAGTTCATAAGCTACTCGTATTCCCAGTTGCGTTGGACAGTGTACAAAATGAAGATGTGCCAGTGTTGTACAAGTCTTTTTTTCCCCTCTATTTTTAATTTGTATTTTTTTTCTTAGCGGGTTCAATTGTGAACGCCATTTAATAAAAGCAAGTTGGGAAAAAACTTGGCCAGTTGGCTGAATGTCAACATGTCGTATACGCATTATAATAAAAAAATAAATGGAATTTATTTGATTGAGGCACTTAATCATAATAATAAATTCCATAACAACAGCCACACACTTGACTTGGCCAATGTTATGTACGTGCCATAAAAATTTAATTGAGCCAAGAGTTAAGACAGTTGGACAGTGAGCTGTTACCAATAAGTGCAAAGAAACACTTTTACTTTTTATATTGTGGCAAATGGAATTGGTATTAATATTGCAAATGGTAATTGTGAATCAAGCCAGCGGCTAATTAAGCCAAGTTAATAAAACGCTTAGACTCTTATGTAATAGACACATATTTGTTTAAATGTTTTTTTTTTGGTATTTTTTTTTTTGACGTTAACCAATTTGCTTGTGCAGTCAATTCTAGCTGAGCAATTTGTCAGTTTAGTCTGTTGGCCTGGCCTTTAACACAAAATTGTTTGGTCAACTTTGAACTTTACTAGCCAGCTGCCAGCTATATTATATTAGTAAACAAAAATTTTCTGTTTTCTGGCTACTGTTTCGATTAGACGGTTGATATGGGCCAACTTGTGTGTAAGTCATTAAATTGCAAGCTATCAATTCGATACGAAAATCCAAAAAAAAAATAAAAAATTGGCAAAGCAAATGTTTCCTAGTGCTCTACAAAATGCGTTGCATGCCACACAAAGTGGCCACAAAGTGTCTGCCATAAATGGCACATATACGTATTACGACTGTCTGTCTGTCTGTCTGTCTGGGCCAAGTAATAGTCCAGATGCCAAACCAGATCTAGCCATGTTTATACTATTATATAGGTAAACAGACATATCTCTCTCTCTCCTCGCGCTCTTGCTCTCCTTGTCTGTCTGTCTCTCGATGTGAGCTTTATAGCACAACACAATTACATCACATGAATGCCAAGAAGCGATGCGTTCATGTTGATTTGCTTGTCTCTCTCTCTCTCTCTCT
>JBANCX010000049.1:0-22853 GCA_037040065.1 Dettopsomyia nigrovittata
CACAATATGCGCGTAAATCAAGATAAATGATTTGTCGCCAAAGGCAACAGAAATTCAATTAGCAATTATTAACCATTTCATTTGATAAACAAGCAGACATGAGTAACAATGGTTTGGGCCACGTTATAATCGTGAATTCACAGAGATACAAATTAGATATGGCCAGTTGAGTTGAAAAGCTTGAGCGAATCACTTCTTCATTGCCCATTGGACATAATTGTCAATTGACTTGCCATTAGCTCTCTGATGAACCACGCTCTCCTACCAACAACAGCGTTGCAACGTTTTGACCACAAAGTCAATGAGAATGCCATAAAATAAAGGAATCGATAGGACATAAAAAAACAGCAACAACAACTAAAAAAAATTGTGCCACAATTCGAATCAATATGCCAAGAGAAAAAAAGTTTTATTTTCATTGAAATGCAGACGACGAAGTGAAAGAATTTCCAGTTTTTCAGTTAGCCAAAAAGAAATGCAGCCAAGAGTTAAAGCTGCAGCTTTCTCGACTCTGGCTTAGGTTGGCTTTGATTTTTTTGTTTTTTGTTTTTTTGGTTAACTGTTTTGGCTGGCTTCGATTTTTTTGCTTTTTTTTTGTTTGAATCTCTCAGCCTCCTCCTTATGCGCAGTTACTAACTCAACGCGGAGATCGTGACCGCGTGTTTTAAATGCATAATGACCGTAAAGTAGTTGATGTAACTACGTAACTGAATTGTGCTTCCAATAACAACAACAATAAGTACAACAACATGCATATCGAAAAAGGAGCAGATTTTTTGGTCACACAAGAACGTGGCACAGACTTCGATTTAAACCAAAAGCCCCCAAAAACCACCTTTACTAGTACAAGTATATACCATTTCAACTTGGTCCATAGAAAAATAAAAAAAAGGTTAAGCTCTTTAACAAAAAAAAAAAAAAAATTATGAATTGCTGCATTATATTTTATTATATAGTTTTTTATGGACAGCAACTACGAGACCCTCAAAAGGGGTCTCTCTCTACCTCTACGTGGCTAGCAGCATCGTGTCTGCTGGCCAACAGTTATAACTTTATTTAATTTTAATAAGCATTAGGAAAAAAAAATGCATTCAACTCGGGCCAAGGCTTAGAGCTATTGGCTCTGGATCTGACTCTGGCATTGCCTTCAGGGGGTTATATGGGGTCAACTATGAATTTATATTCGAGCGGCATTTCTATTAGTTTTGCACATTAAATGCTTAACATACTTCTATTCTGTATTTCAACTGATATTGGACTATTATTTGTTTGTGGTTGACAAGACACATAACTGCTCACTTAGTGAGCGAATAAATTGAAATTATTGAAAAAATTAATAAAAAAAAATATATATTTTTCTTAAATTAATAATTAAGATTTATAAAAGGTAATTAAAAGTCAAAACAAATTCTAGTGAACTTTCGTAAGTTTCTTAAGTAATATTTATATTTCTGTCTATTTTTTTCGTATAAATATGATTAGTTAGAACAAAGAATTAAAATAATTTTGCTTGAAATATATAAAATTTAGAAATTATTAAATAGGACCAATAGCCGAGTCAATTTAGTCGAGTCAACAGCTAGAGACACCAAACTTTGCCACCGTACACAAATTAAGTTTATTTCAAATTATGATCTATCTATCTAGTCTATCTCGTATGTATAACTGCCATAAGAACGAATGCTCGAAACATTCATCGTTGTATGAAAAACTTTTTTCTTTTTCAAGACAAAAACTTAAATATATTATTTTAAACAAGTGAAATTGTGTTCATTCACTGATTAAATTATTATCAATTACTTATAATAATTTTTCAATAAAATACCTAAAAGAAATAATTTAAAAAAAATTAAATATTATGTACATACGAGTATATGTATTTTGATATTATAATATTAAAATTTTAATATTATTTTTATATTAAGTTAAATATTTTAAAAAGTGTAATATTTAACAACAAAAAATGTCAAAAATGTAAATAATTTTATAAATTGAAAAATAGAACCTGAAATTAAAGATTTCTCATACAAATTGACAAAATTTTTAATTTTTACTTAACTCAGACTTTATTTTATTAATTATAAAACATATATATTATTTATTTATAATTTATTTATATTTATTGTTAATTTAGCCTTAGAAGAGTTGTATGTTTCAAGTATTTTTTCTCATTTCTATTTTTTTGTTAATTAAATGCTTTATTTTTATAAAAGATAAGCTCTATCTATAGCAAATACATTAGCTAGAAATGCTGTGGCCGTGCTTAACTGATTAAACATTTCAAAACTTTAGCAACTTTATATATCGTATCGTAGTATACATATATAAACAACAAAACAGCAAGAAGAAGAAAAAGAAGAAAACGAAACGCGCCCAAAATGATTCTAATCAAAGATGTCTGTCTGTATGTTGGTAACTGTTAATTACAAGGCACAAAAGGCACAAGGCACGTCTATGGCAATTTTGCAGAAAGTAGCGCAGGCGATCAATGCGCACCACAAAACGATTTGGGCATCAGCAAAGAAGACAAACACAAAAGGTTAGCCAAGAGAGCCAAAAGAGCTAGAGAGCTAGCCTCAGCTAAAACCAACACAAAATGTTGGTCAAAAAGTGTGGCCAAGACATGAAAGCTACAACTCTTAACAACTGCAACAAACGACAGCAATCAGGCGAACGATGGTGGTGGTAGCAGTGGTGGTGGAGGAGCATAGAAGATACCTATACTGATGCCGATGCTAGTATGGCAACAACCAGATTGGAAGATGCACCACAGAGCTGCAGACATGTCGTCAACGTGCTGCCCCGTCTCTCTACTAAAATCTACTAAAGTCTATACCCGGTATTTTACTACCGCGATCGTGTCTACCGCAATCAGTGGTATGGACAGTGGTATTGGTGGTGGTGGTGGTGTGCGGGTGGTTTGCGCTGCAGCGATTGATCGGCTGCAGTTTATGGACTCATGCAGCCAATTCAAATGCAATTGCTGCGCAAGAGTCTAGAAACCAGGCAATCCACGAACTTAGGACGCCCCCTCACAATACACCCAAGATTCAAGACCCAAAACCAAACTCGATCTCGAAACTAGTGTTGCCAAATTTACAAATTCAAAAATTATTTTTTATTTAGTTAATTTTTTTTTGTGTGTGAAAAGTTTTTCAAAATTTTGAAGTTATAAATAATGATAATATGAATAATTACCGATGAAAGCATTTATCTTCTATATTTTAGAGTTCTTAAAAATTGGAAATTTCTACAAATATTGAATTATTTAACATAATGAAACCAAACTTTGTTATCAAGAGATTATCTTTCTTATATGCCGAAAATGGATCTTAACTTGAGCATTAAAAAAAAGCCAGAATTCACGCTGTTTGTTTTAAAAATAGGAGATAGCAAAAACGCAAATTTGGCAACACTGGCCGACACACACAACGTTTTTGGAAATTGGAAAATTATTTTCATAGCATGGCTTAAGCTAAAGCCATAGCTGGACCTGGAGCAGGGAGCAGCCGTGTCGGCTTGTAAGTAAGCGACATAAACGAGTGTTGTATTAATGTTCATAATGTGGTATCTCGACGTCAATAAACGTCGCCAAGTAAAGAGTGAAGAGGGATTTGAAGGCAGTTGCTGTTGCTGTGTCGCGAATCGAGGACAGCCGCAACGTGAGCACCGGACAGCTGCTTGACATGAGCAGCCAACGGGTTGACAACCAGACGATACACATGAGGGAATAAGCGGAGAGGTAACTGAATTTTAGCCACTGTCAGTGGACAATGGGCAGCCACAAAATGTGGATTTGCGAATTAATATTATCGTTAGCTTAAATTTGCATTAAATAAATTTTAAAATAAAATATTACAATTTTTTTTTTGTTTTTGTTAACAATAATATTTGCATACAAATATCTTTGATTTATTTAAATTATGAAAATTGTCAAAAATCTAACATAAAATTAAAGTCTAAACTAGAAAATGGTATAACAAAAAAAAAGAGATATTAACTTAAAGCCATTTGCCAGATTAGTTTAGTTTTTGTTTTTAAAAAAATTTAATTTAAAGGAAAATACTTAAAAATATATGTAAATATGTGAGATATGTGTGTTTAATGTGTGAGTGTGTTCAATGTGAGTTAAAGTTGATCCCAAAGTCCAGAAGTGTGAAGTGCCAAAGTGCGTGTAGATTTTGTTTTTGTTTTTATTTTTTGGTTTTTGTGGATTTTTTTGGTGCTTTTGTTTAAAAATAAAAAAAATGCAAAATTAGTAATAAAATAAAATTAAATGTAATGAAATGAAGAAAACTATAAAAACAGCTAATTATGTTAATAATTTAAATTTTTATTATATACATATAGTATAAAAAAATTAGCTGAATTTATAGTTTTCTGAAAAATTGCCTTTAAAAAAGAAAATTAGTTTATTCAATATTTCCCGATTTAAAGTCAATTTTCTGATTGATATCAAATTGTTAATGACTTCAATCAGCAAATATTTTATTTTTTCATCATTTGAAGTCGTTGCAAGCAAAAATAATTAAAAGTTGCAGTTAAATTGAATGTCGTTCAAGTCGTTTTAAATTCATAATTCAATGATTAAAGGAATTTAAGAATTTAAAGCGAGTTGCTCAACTAAAAGTAAAAAGAAAAAGTAAAATTGGTTAATATTCGGTGAGCCGAATATTAAATACCCTTGCATTGTTTTTTTTTGTAAACTGAGTATATATTATTATATTGTAAACTAAATTAATTTTTTGAAAATTATTGTTTACTGCTATCGATGTAAATTATAATTATTTTTTAATTATACATATTATATTGAAAATAGTAGTTGGAAAGTAACGATAGTAACGATAGTTATGTAAATACTGGTTTTTTGATATATTGTACTATAGAAACAATGTAACAATGTTACTTTAAAAAATACTTTTAAAAACATTTCTTTCGAGAGACAAATATGAAAATTTATAAATATAGAAATATTTCTCGGACAGTTTAATAATTTTAATAAACTTTCTGCAAAGCTATTTAGGATAATTGAGGTGTAGTATACAAACTTTAGTCTGAGATTCGAAAATATTTGAAAATTGATCAAAGGTTTACATTTTCATATGAAATGTTTTTTGATTTATAAAGATAAAATAAATAAATAAGTTAACAAAAAGTTTTAACAAAATT
Organism: Dettopsomyia nigrovittata; assembly: GCA_037040065.1. Classification (NCBI taxonomy): domain Eukaryota; kingdom Metazoa; phylum Arthropoda; class Insecta; order Diptera; family Drosophilidae; genus Dettopsomyia; species Dettopsomyia nigrovittata. The sequence goes on from JBANCX010000049.1 coordinate 5,170, forward strand.
AATAGTAGAAAGCGGATAATTGTTTGGCTCGTTAGTATATGAAAAGATTAAATTAAAATGTTGCTATATTTAAAGTATTATTAATAACTCTGTTAGTAATAAAACTCAAATTAGTAAAATAAAATAATAGTTGATAAAGCAGTAACTAAAACTAGATTTAAAATTAGTCAACAAGCTTTTAAAAATTAGTAACAAATAATAATTGAAAACACAAGCGAAGATTAATTGGTTTAACAGCAACAGCTGCATATATTCTCTGATTTTTTTTATACTCTTTCTCTGCATCATTAACACTCTATTCGTTATACTCTATACACTTTAGTCTACTATACTATTTGTTGTTCTTTGTATGCATTTTTGGCAATGTTTGCTTTTTTTCTTGGTTTTTTGGAACATTTACTAAGTTAGCTTTATATTAGAACTAGTTAAATTAGACTTAGTTTAAGGCAATAAATACATAAGAAGTAGGCACTAAATATAATAATTTTACATAAATACATAAATAAATCAATTAATTAAGTACATATACATATAGTATAAGCTTTACAGAATATAGTTAGAATATAGCTGACCTAATCAATTGTCTAAATACTACCAGATTATAGGCTTTTAATTGACAGATTGGGGCTACAATTGCCATCTACTGCCCGCTAGACTATATGGCGAATATCTATAACTGGGACTACTGAAATTGGGACCGTTGCCGGAATGCGCTGCCGCCGCAGCCGCTGCTGCCGTATGACTGACACCAAAGGGCGTGCTGTGGTGGAACATATCAAAGGCCGAGCCAAAGGCAGACCGGGGTGGTGTCTGATAAAACATTGCCGCCGCGGCAGCTGCCTGTTGCTGGCCCGTCGTCTGATATGCTCCAGCCAGGGAGCTGGTCACTGTGGATACCACACTGGCAGCAGTGGTTGCAGCGGCGGTAGCGGTAGCGGCGCCATTGCTCATTGGCGAGGCAGTCGAATTATGGGAGGTGGATGAAGTGCTCTGAGATTGGGTTGGCAGCGAAGCGCCCAAGCCGCTGCTATTGTTGTGACTGCTGCTGTTGGTGGTGGCGCTGGACTCACCATTGCGATTGGAACTGGCATAGAGTGCAGTGAGTAAATCGACCTCAACAGCATTGGACTTGGCACAACTGCTGAAAGCGCTGGTAGCAGAGGGCACAACAGCAACAGAGCTAGCAGAATTGGGCTTGGTATCAACAGAGATTTGTTGATGTTGCTGCTGCTGCTGCTGCTGTTGCTGCTCTGCCTGTTGCACTGCAGCTTCTACGCCAGCCACGCTTTTCATGAAGGTGGCCAAATGTATTGGAGCCTGCTGGAGTTGAGTCTCATATTCAATACGATTCAGCTCGTCGAGATGCTCACGCACCACAGCCAGCACCTCATCATTGTTGGCGCTACAGTCAGCGCCACTATCTGTATGCTTGCCGAGCAGCGCTGAAACTTTGGTTAGCAATGCGGGTACATCCTTGTACAGGATGTCGAGCAACTTACCGGTGGTGAAGAGTACAATAGCCTTGAGGCAGGAGTACTCGGCCGAGTCGACATGTAGCGCCTTCAGCTTCTCCACCTGCTCCTGAAAGATGCGTATGTGATCCATAAAGGCTACTACGCGATCTGCCGCCATCGGCGAGGCATGTAATCCGGCGGCAGCAAGCAGTGGTGCCACATGCAGTGGCATCGAGCACTGACTGGCATTTAGCACAAACAATTCAGACCAGACGAGTCGCAACAGTGCTACCTGATCGGTCACTTGCAGTTCCGGAAAGAAGGGTATATTTTTGGCCCACTCAACCGCCGAGAAAAGCAGACGGGCGGCCAGCTCACAGATGTTGTCAATGCCCATGATATTATTTGGCTGTAGGCATTGGCCGTACCGGGATGTCGGATATGGCTCCGCGCGCAACAGCAGCGAGATGTAGGAACTGAGGTACGAGTGGCCATTGAAGCCCGCCACGCCCATTGGATCGCCGTTGGCCAACTGATATTGACCATGCATGCCCGCTAGGCCGGGCTGTGTGGGCGGCACGCGGCCACGTTGAACAGCTGCAATGAGAGAGCGAAAGGGGGATTGATTTAGTTAAGGTATCTATATTTGTTTATAAATTTATTTATCTCTACCTATCAGTGCAGCCAAATCAGCCTTTTCCCCGTCAAATCTGGCTTTTTTTGAAATAAGATTAAAATATATTATTTATTTATTATTATTTATTTCATATCCTATCACTATATATATATATATATATTTTGCTTAGAAATTATCGTTAGCCACTAAACATCAAATAATGTATTGGCTCAAAAGTAAATATGAAAGAATTTAAAACTTATTTTAAGAACCTCGGAATATATTTTTCAGGTAAAATATTTGAAAGCCATCAACAACAGGGATTCTATTTTATATTATTTTACCTCTTTTTCTTTAATGAAAATGCAATTAAAAATTCTGGATAGAGTAGAGGTTCCCAAGTTACTCTGTGATCAATTTTGTTTCAATTTTTTACTTTGTTAGAACAATTGCGCTTAAATCATCTCTAAGTGTACCCATCGAATTTATTATACATGTGTTTACAAGTGTGCTTATTTTCAGTTTTGTTTTTGCTTTTGCCATTTTTTTTTCATATGTATGTGTACCCAAAATGTTGGCATCACTGCTATCTTTATCTGATGTATTGGGTAATTCAATATGTGCGCTTTTGTGCGCTTATTTTGACCGCGACATCACACGCCGCACAATGTTGCCTCATTCAACTGTTGGCAAAGCTGCCACAACGCACAATGCCTATCAGGCACCTCAATCTGGACGCATCTCTCTCTCTCTCTCTGTTTGGCTGTGCTCTGCGTAAAGCTGCCTTTTGTTAAATCCGACAACGTCATAAGATACTTTTCTTCTGTGCGCTTGGGTTGCTTAGCAACCCTAAACCTTTTATATATTTTTGTTTTTAATTTTAACCCGTCCCAAATTTGTAGTCAAAATGCAACCCCTTCTTTAGTTGATGTTGCCACAACTGCTTAGATATGCAAATTCAACTAAATACTTTCAACGCATCTTCAAGATACAAGCACGTGTTTCTGTCTATGTATGTATCTGTTTGTATGTTGTAGCTCTTGAGCAGCGTCTTAGAATATTTTTTTGTTGCGTATTTGCAAGTAAACATAAAGTACTGTTAGCAGTACTACTACTAGTAGTACCTAAAAGAGTAAAAGTTAGACAGTGCTCAAATGAGAGGAAAAAGAGGCAAAGACGAGTAAGCAGACACAGACAGAGACACAGAGAGTGAGAGTGAGATCTTATATTTGTAGAAGATTCTTTAAAAGTAAGTTCCATTACGTTGAGAAGCGCGTTAAGGTGACAAAAGAGACAAGGATGACTATTGTAAACAAAAATGCAAAGAGAGAAAATAATAAAGAGAATAATTTGAAAAGCAATATGTAGAGAAAAAAAGAGCGAATCTTAGTACAAAAAAATCTAATGGAAGGTAAGCAATATATTTGGGTGTGCTTTACAACACTCAATAATCGATACTCATATATGACTTGCCTATGAACTATGACCTGAAATGTCATGCATTTGATATGCTTCGATCTTACACCTGCATAGGATACAAACTTAAAATATATTATATAGAGGCTTGGCCATTCTTCAAAACGCATTTCAGACAATAGAGAATTGGCATTAGTACAAGTAGTACGTACAAGTACCCTTGCTAGATAGTAAAGTGGGTTAACAAAGGTTTCTTTTTTTACACCTTCAATATGAAGTTGTGTACACTCCCAGGCTCAGACATGCCACATAGCTAGTACTATATGTATGTATGTATGTATGTATGTACATGCCACACCACACCTAACCCCACTCAATGGTTCAGTTATAGGCTTGTTCGTAATCGAAACTAAAAAATCAAAAATTGTTGCCTCAGGCCAAGCAGCAATTTTTTTTTGAGAGACAGAAAAGCAAATAAAACCAAACATGATTATTGATCATGCCAAGTGTTGGACAACCCATTGTTTAAGCCATAACATATATATAAATATATATATGCATACATACATAGATAGATAGTTACCTGAACTGTGCAAATGTAACGTCTTTTGTATTTTATATAGAAAGCGAAAGCATTTTGGTCACTCAAACAATAAGTACAAAAATCATAAGAGATTTACCTACGACATAAATGAAAATGGAAAAAAATAGATCGAAAGGACGTAAACAAAAAAAAAATCTGTTTGTTTATTGCTTTACCCAAGCAATTAAGTTAGGGGTTGCCTAACCGGAATCCTCGTTTGACCACTGTCCAGCGAGACGGCGACACAATTATTTACACAATACATTTGCGTAATTGTGTCCAGATTCAGGCCCAGGTCCAAAAAACTAGCCAACGGTTTATATATATATGAATTTCTAGACCCATTCCTGCTGTCTGATCTATGATCAGCAGGCAGAAGACGCCGTAAAACCGGTTAGACGATCACCTCTCAGACTTGTACTGCATAGTACTATGCATGTTGTCTGTTGTCCAGTTTTGTTGAGCATTGGGCTTATTTATGCGCCTGGGAAAATAAATATTCTTTGACCACAGCGAGAGAACCTTTGCAGACTGACCACAACTAAAAAAAAAATTATTATTGCAGATGCGGCCAGCTTACAAGCTGCTGTTGCTTAGATCAAGTTGATCGACTTTACTGATAGCCACACAGCAACCACAACAACAGACAACAGACAAGAAGACGAAGAAGAAGCAGAAGAAGCACATTTGCTGATTACTTAATGAATGCATCTTTTTGGTACAGCACGTGCTCAAGTCCTGACTGCGCTTTTGTTTTGTTTTTTCTTTCTTTTCAAAGCTCACTTATTATAATCGATAAACGCATTATCGAATTGCATACATGTCAAGCGCTTGACACCAGCAGCAGCAGCAACCACTTGAGAGCGTGCCCAAGTGGCTTAAAGCTAATTGTACTCAAGTGGTTTAAAAATAAAAAGTACTTCAACTTACAACACAATGATGCAAATAATTTAACCCTTTCACTTTTTCAATAATTTGCGCATTTTAGTTATTATAATTGCAGATAAAATTTATATTATTTATAATATATGTGTAAATACATATATAAATTAAATATATTTTATAAAAAAATTATTTATTTCCTATAAACTTTTCATCCCTTTTTTTAAGGTTATTTTTATACCAGTTTTAATTGTTTTTTTTCTATTAAAAATTTATTTTAATAAAATATATTTTCACCCTTAATCAGAAACTAGTTTTTGGATAATATTATTGTCCAGCTTGCTGACCTGAGCCCATGCCACCTCACTCCAATTGACATTGCAGTTTAATTGGAGCGACCCTTTGGGTTGATTTGATGCGATTTTTCTGGTTTTTTGCTGCCGAACCTTGTAGAATTTCTTGACCGCTACAAGTTTAGGTCTTTGAAGGCATAACCTTTGTGCCGCTTTTTAATTTATTTTATTATTTTTTTTTTTTGCTAAGTAGCGCCCAAGAAGTTTACAAAAAGGGTATGCAGAAAAGATATTTTCTCACGATTTTTTAGCGCTGATATAAAGGTAAAAATTTGAACTAGTTTTATACAGAAGTTGTCATTAGGAAATGCTATGGGCAAAGGTGTTGAACTCTTTTGGTGTTTTTACGAGTACGAGTAGTTGACAAGTTTGTCATCTAGTGGCAGCTACAGGTAATCATATAAATTTTAATGGTCAAAACAGGTACCCAAAAAAAAGTAAGAAAAATAAAAAATTTCATACTTTGTCATTAGACAGAACAAGAAAATTTGTGTATTTTTTTGAATATTTTTTGTGTTTTTGGCTGGTCTTGGCCTAGGTAATTGTTTTTTTTTTGTACTTTTGCGCAATTCTTGAAGTTGAGAGTCGGCTAAATCAATGTTTAGTTACATTTAATTACAATATATATGACTATGGGTGCATTTTAATTGCCATAGACTATAGACGGCGTGCATTATACTCGTTCTTAACCCAAATCGTTGCTGCAACAACAATAACAACAACGAACTAAGCTCAACATCTGCTGCCGCTGTTGGGTTATTAGCATTTTGCGCAAAAACCTGTCAATATTAGTGCAAATAATAACAGCTTTGTGCAGCAAGTTGACGGGTCTCTCTCTCGACGTTAATTGTTAATGCCGACAACAGCAGCAATAAGACAACAAGTCAGTCAATCAGTCACTCAATCAGTAAGTCAGTCAGTCAAACAGTCAGTTGGTCACTCATTGATCAAGGCACTGAATCGCTTGTCAATTTGTCGTCGTTTGTGGACAAAAAAATTGTAGTTAAGCATTTGGCCCAACTATGCCAAATATTTGCTAACAAAAGTTGCACATAAATTACCAGCATAGTACATATATTGAATAAGCTTGAATTTGATTAACTCCAACAATACAGGTACACTGCACGAAATTAGTTAACATTTTATTTTCCAACACTATCACTACTCATAAATAAAATAAAGTTATCTTTAATTAAGAATCTAATCGAACAACATTTTTTGTCAGTGTATGTAACTCGATCTTATCAAATTAACTTTAATAAATCATTTGAGCTGGCTCATTGCGTACAAGCGCCACAGAAAAAAAGTGTCGACACACACTAATTACAATATGAAACTAATTCCTAATATTATACATACATATGTAGCATGATCCAATGTGTATTCAACAATATATTCTAACTAATATTCATCACGTCATGTCTTGGAGTTGTAGCAATTTTTTAATTATTAACCAGCGAACGAACAAGTTTGCATTTGATCTTTAAGGTCAATATGCTGTACTCAATGGCTAATTGTCTTAATACCCTGTAACCATAAAATAGTTTAAATGGGTATATTTCTCTATTATAAAAAATCATTTTTAATAAAATCTAACCTCAAAGCTGCTCGAAGTCATCTATGTATCTATCATCGGGTACTCTTTTAAAATACATACTTTTTTCATAAGAATAAAATTATAGATCGACCCTTTGAATTGAATGTAAATATCGCTGCATGAGTTCGGGATATTTATTCCGCAGTACAGGAACTTGGTTAAATGTCACGCACAGAACTTGATATTTAATAGACTCTGGCAATAGTACATTAATATCTAATTAGTTGACTATTAAATGGTATAATGCCAGTTTATTAAGTTATTTGCAAATATTTAGCAAAAAAAAAAAATAGAAATTTCAACGAGTACATAAAAAAAATAGATTGTACTGGTATACTATATTATAATTATTATTTATATTATTAGTTGTTATGGTACAGAGTAGTATATGAACTGCAATCTTTTATCATGTGCCACTTGGCTGTGTTCACATTGTTTGGCAGACCATTTGGCATCTAAATAGCTGAACCAATAGACCACATTGAAACCCTCAAAAAAAGATCAGACACCACACTTGTCAATTGTGTTGTTTTGTGACGAATTCTTCGCATGTGACATTTAGTTGTCCCATTTATTGGACCCAAACTAACCTAAATTCACAATAGAAATAAAAAAAAATTGTTTTTCTTTTTTTTTTCAATTGTATTTGTTGCTTTCGTATAACACTTCCGTTTTCTTTTTGTTTTTCTTTGTTTATTTTTGCTTTTTACTTTTTATTTTTATTTGCCTGGGTCTTTTGTTGTGCTTAATTTATTTATGTATTCGCCTCACTATTTGACTTTTAATTGACCCACACCCGATGCGAGAAATTTCGAATTGTATTTTTTCATAGTATAGATTTCAATATAATCGTATAAATGGTATCGAGAGGTTATTGCTGAAAGGGAAAAGTAACTTACCTTCGCGTCGCATGCCCATTTTGAGGCACTTTTTTAAACGGCAATATTGGCATTGATTGCGATGATGTTGATCTATGGGGCAATTTCTACTGCCCCGACATGAGTATGTGAGATTGCGTCGCACGGAGCGTTTGAAGAACGATTTGCAGCCTAAAAGAGAAGATAATCATAAATTAATAAAAATAATAAATAAAAATATTTCAATTCATACAAAATAAAAAAATTATGCGAATATTTTTGAAAGATCTTCTTGTGTTATTTAATTAAAATTCATTTTCTTATTCAATAGAGAATATATTAAATTAAATTTCATTAAAAAGATACCTTTCAATTTCCTTTTTCTGATCTTTTCTTTCTATTTTTCTCCGAGCAACATCTTTATGAACTTTAAAAACATGAAACACTTTATTTTCAGTACCTACGTACTTTAAACGCTTCGCAACAAGTACAACAAATTCCATGGCACTTGAATCAAATAGTCGAAAAGAAACAAAAATTGTTAGCACTTGTAAAGCAAAGTACCCCAAAACGTAGTACATGCCACCAAATGCGGCAAGTAGCGCGTCATTTCATGACACTGTCAGTTGTCCTACGACGAGTAGTACTAGTGTGGTTCCTGAGATACCCTTTACCGATCATTTTTTCCCTGCCGTGTTTTGCTGATGTTGCCTCCTATGTCAATGGTCATGTTACACGTTTCATGGCTTAACGCCTTCCATAAAATTACCTTTAATGGCTTTCAATTAACAAAGTGTATCTTGGGCACGAAGATACCACTAACTCAGTGCCTTCACAACTGGAGGCTTTTAAAGGTCTGACAATAGCAGAGAAGCTCTCTTAGTGCTGGGCGGCTGCTGTTTTTTTGTTGGTCGATTTTACTGTTAATGCTGAAGACCAAGTTAAACTCGAAGTGGTTGTTGTTGCTTTTGTTGTTGTGGATACCCATTAGGCTCTCACTCTGTGGTGATATAGTTAGACATACCAGCTGGCGTGCTGCTTACTATAAGCACGAGTAAGTTTTTTAATGTCGCCAAGTATCTGAACATGTGTATCACTTGGAACGAAACTTCAACCCGCCAAATATCTGCATAAAATGTGATCCTGGATCCTAAGACATAGCATTCATTGTCTAGCTGACTCTCGGTTGTCTTGCCCTGGGGCATGCCACACAAAATTTCTCACAATAACTCAAAACAATGGCATATGCTCATAAAATTCGTTTTAAGCTGTAAAATCATCATCAAACAAAATATGTAAGCACAGTCAACAACAATAACAACAACCACTGCCAAAGCTGTCCAAAGCCATGTGATCAGTGCTATAAAAGATTTTCAATGCGCGCTCCTGCCTGCTAGCCTTTCGAGCCAGTCAGCCAACCAGCCTGCCTGCCTGCCTGCTTGGCTATTGAATGTGGGGGAAGAGTTTGCTCTGCGATCGTGTGGACTCAAACGTGCTCTGGCAATGTGAATGCTAAAAGCTATAAGCTAAAGTCGATCAACTGATGCGCTACACACAAGCTAGAAGAGTTTATAAAAAGTTCAAAATAATAAAAAAAAAAGTGAAATTTTCCTCAATATAATTGTTATATTGTTCTCATTCGTTATACGGATAGAATTAGAAGACGTGTTACGTGTCTAAAACACAGAAATAGTATTCAAATAATTGAAATAGTATTCAAGTAATTGAAATTGTAAGTGCTAATTTGTGACTAATACATTTTATAATCTATAAATTATACATAATATGTATAAAAAAAAGAAATAAAATTTATTAGTAAATAAATAAAAATATTTCAATTAAATTTATTAGTACTATGCTTGCATACATGCAATGAAATATACAAAGATTCGTGTTCGTGTGTCATGTTTGTTAAAAGTCGACAGGTGAACAACTCTATAAATATATATTTAATAGCTTTTAGAGTCTAAAAGCTTAATCCGGATAAGAGCTTTTAATTTAAATGAATCAAATAATTTGTGTTTAAAGCTTTTTGCTTTTTGGTGAAAAGATTACCCAAAAGAGTAGGGCATAGAGCAAACATTGAGTAGCTAACCGAAACATTGGCCTCACACGCCGTACTAGACAAGCCCAAGACCTAAACTAAAGACAACTAGGAAATATATGTATGTATGTATGTATACAAACACATACATATGTCTATGAACATACATAGATACATATATACACCACACACTTAAGCTTTTACACCATATGATCTACGAATAACGATATTGTACCAAGTCACGATTTTTGCACAAAACGTACCGTTGCCTTTACCTCTTTTTCTACAAAACTTTGACTGCACTTTTCTCTCATTGTTGTTGTTGTAGTACGAGACAGACAATTGGACAGCTGGATAGCTGGGCAATAGCTATGGTATGGTACTAGATACCTTCGGCTTTTTGGCAAGCATAGAAAATAAAAAAAGATCTGCGCAACAGCGAGTAGGCGCTGGCCATATGCGCATATCGCGGCATTATCTAGAGCTCTTCTCTTGGAGCATCATGCGAACGCTGCGCCGTGTCGTTATTGATGAAGATACGAGGAGTAGCAGCTACAGCAGCAGCAGCAGCAAACAGCATTCAGCTATGAGCTGTAGATACCGTAAATATAATCTGAGCAGTTAAGAGAGTCTTCTGGCTAGTGATGGGGCCATATCATGTTATATCAATAACCGAAAAAGGGTGGAGCGATAGATACTTAAATGCAGATAGAGATGGTTGAAGCTATGTTGTCATTGGGTAAGTGCAAATCCTGGCTAAAGGAGAAGCCTTAGTACATACGTATAAACAAAGCTGTCATTGCTCTTGCTATGGCTTCCAAAATGTTTCTCATAAGTACAGACAGTTTAGTCATAATCCGACTATGCACTTTGCGGTAGTTTCAATTACGTTTTAACTTAATTGTGGGTGTGAGAGAAGAAGATAATAAAGAAGAGGATCGACGGGTGGGCAAGCTATAGGCGCTCGCGTGCGCTACGCGTCATAAAGCGTTCAATACAGTTAGCATAGAATTACAGCTAAGCCAAGAGGTTTTATCTTATAACTTTATAATTGAACTTCCTGAAATGTGTATGTGTGTGTGTGGAAAATCTGCACGATATGCCACCTCTCTCTATATATGTACCACCTGTCCGCCTCTCCTTTCACCCTAGCGTGACCATGGCTAAATGAAAGTGCATTCAATGCGAGACTTTTGCCGCTTGGCCGCTTTAAATTTAAAGCGTGAAATTAGTTTAAGCTCCAAGAATGCAGTGCGATGCAGTTTTAAGCGAATAGTCTACAAATTTTTAGTATAATACAGTAACAAGTAAGATATCTATGTATCTCAAATTACTAATTTACCAATATTCTTTTATATGATTTTTTTTTTTGGTTAAATTCGAATTGTATATGTTTGCGGTCAATGCACTATTCAGAAGCTAAAAGTGTAACAGAATAGTCAATAGCAGGTTCAGACGCCGCCCCATTGTCGGCTCATTTTCTAATTATTAATATCCACACACACAGATACAAATACACACACACACACCTAAAGTACACAGGTAGCACAGCGAGAGAGCCATCATTAAGTTGAAATAATTAAATGTTAAGCTTACATGTGCAAGGCAACTAGTCAAAGTAATTAGTACAGCAAACCAAAAAGACTATAGTAGTATACTAAAGACTATATATAGTGTGAGTCGGCAGCTAGACAAAGTATCTAGAGTACAACCAAAACATAATTGCAGCAACCAACACGAAACGCAAAATGTTTTAACTTGCACATGCACTTCGAAGTATCTACAAAATGTGTTCTGATTATGAACGCGCTTGAACTTCAGCTGACAGCTGATGCGGAAGCGCTTGCTGTTGCAGTTGCAATTGCAATTGCAGTTGCTGTTGCTATTTCTGCTGGTGCAGTTGCCGGTGCCCAGCTGATTGCTGCTCACTGGGCTAGAGTAGCGGCTGTTATTGACATTGTCTATAAAACAGCAGGGTTTATGGCTTAATATAGGTCAATGCTAAAGTAAATATATTTAAAGATACTTGTGGGAAGTAGTCAAGTCAGGGGGCTGTGGCAAACTTAAGTTTAGTTTTCACTTAATCAAAATGCTATGAATTCATAAAATTCGTTGCACTTGCTGGTTGAGCTGAAAGCATCGCAAAATAGGAAAGAATTTAAATTTAAGTTTCTTATATTGATACAAATAATTGTAGCCCAACAGCGATTTATATTTAAATAGTTAAGATATATTGCTTCTAAAAAAAAAAATTCAGATATCTTTATATATATGAAAATATATATAAATTGCATCGCCTCACTGATAACATTAATATGAATAACAAATAAAAAAAGATTTCATTAGAAAGATATTTTTAGTTCATAGAAGAGATAAGAAGTATATAGATACATCTTTATGATCGATGACTGTATTAGATAGTCAACTAACACAATTATGTCTAAGTTAAAAGTGTATCTTAAAAATACATATATTGTTTTAAGGAAAAGTTTTTCAACAACTCGCTCCGTATGCAGAGCAAATTGCAGCAATTCGCACGTAACAAAAACAAGCAACAACAACAACAATAATAATAACAACAAAAAGCGATGCAAAAAACATCAACAAAATGCCGACCAAGACTAGCGAAAATAAAGATAAGCGATTTTTAGCTTTGATTTAACTGATGCTATGTGAAGTTATGCAGCCAACAAGCGCGCTCTATGCGAAGAAGTGTTGAGGCCTTAGTGTTAGTCTTAGTCCCAGTACCAGTTCAAGTCCAAGTCTGCTCCGGTCATGTATTACTACTACTACTACTATAGTACAGAGTGTCTTGAGTTGGGCAATGGCAGCGACACATGGCGATAAGAAAGGTTATTGCTGCGAAGTTGCACTATTAAACAGAGAGAGAGAGAGAGAGCGACAAAGAGATGCGGTTAACTTGTAGCACTGCGGGGCATGTCGTCATGAGCTCAAGCTGTGGCCCTTTGCGCTGGCCAGCTTGTGTTGCACTGTTGCAGTGTTGCAAGTGCATTAGGCAGCCAGAGATGCCACAAAACGTGCTGGCACAAAATAGAAGAAAATATCCAAAATAATACTAATACTACTGAAAACAGAATAGGGCTTTGGGGCTAACTTCTGCTGCTGATCGATTAGCCAAGTTAGTTGAAAAAGAAAATTGCGCATGAAGTGGCAACAACTGTGTCTGTCTGTCTCTCTTTTGTCTATGAGATGCTGTTGCACGTTGCAGCCGCAGCTTAACATAATTAATTAAACCGTTACATTATAAAGCGGATCAAGTCGCTCAGTTGCACAGTTGGTAGTTCACGATTTTCCAGCGACTCGCTTCATTGCCAAAGCTTTTCTTACTATACCCTGTACTCATTGAAAAAATGCATTAAAAAATAGTATATTTTAAAGCAACCTCTCCTATTTCTAGTATAATATTTGGATTATAGAAAATAGAAATATTTATTATTTTCCAAGATATTTTAACGAGGTTTGTTAGTTTGTGATATAAATTTTACGAAATCTAATTGGAAAACAGACTACAAATTAATGTACTAGCTACCAAAAACTCAATTGGATTTAAAATCACTTCAAACATGGAAAATCTTTTTGTTTTACTAGGTAATTTTTCAGCGTTGAATATTTATACAATTTAAATATTATATTCAAATTTTCTTGAAATTGCATCACAACGGATCTGATAAATGTAATCAAAATAATATATTTTGATTTAATTTTGTTGAATTGATAATAAACAATTCATATTTAATTACTAAACTGTGCACAGGGTATCTTATAGTCGAGAATACTCAATAATATATTTACTATATACATGTTTCTCTATGGAGTAGGGAATATTTTCGAAATCGCATCGTGTCAGGATGAATTTTTTTCTGTTCGCCTCATTTGTTGGAGACGAGGCCCAGCTTAAAGCTTTTGCTGCTCTCAAGCTATAACTGAAGCAGCAGCTTTATTGGCTTAAACATTTCTTCTAAGTACAACGATTTGTAGTACAAGTCAGCGGCTTAATGATTACAATGTCTTGTCGCATTGTTGTTTCTTTAGTTGTTGTTTGTTAGTTTTTGGCCAAAAAGTGTACAATTAAGTTTCGTATTCTGTGATTTTTGCTGGCAGCTTTTTAATGAAGGGCTTTGCTGGCGCTTGTGCCAAATAATTTTCAGGCCAAATCTTTGCCTCATTAATGTTGACAGCAGTACCAAAAAATAAAAAAATAAGAAACAAAACAACAAAAAAAGGCCAAAAGCCCAAAAAAAAAAAACAAATCTGTTAAGCAATCCCGTCAAGGGTTGCAGCAGCAACTTCAAATAACCATAAATAACATCGATTCTCCTCTTTTTGGTTAGCTACCTCACAATTTTATTACCGTATATTTCTTGCAACAGACGGCAACAAACAAATCGTCATAATAATTTGTCAAAATAAATATTATGGCTATAACTTAATAGTATTTGGATGCATATAAATATATTAAAGTGCTTAAAAAAACATGAAAAAAATCGGAAAGAATATTTATTATTATAAATCATATGTGTCTTATATGTCTACCAAATTGTACGGAAGTTATAAATGTTGATCAAAATGCGATTTATTCTCATAAAAATAGTATGTACTTTAATCATAAGGGGTACAAATTCAATGTTCAAAGTTAAATGCAAATTTTGTTTAATACAAGCTGAAAATTTATTAAGCTTCATTGTAGCTAATTAATAAGTAAAATACATGCTTTTGGCTGTGGTTGTCAGCGCCACGCCTATACGCCCAAACTGCATAAGGCTGCAACGTTATAAATTGCGGCTACGAAGCACGAGAGAGCAAAATGCAACACAGTTTACAAATAAAAATAAAATAACCAAAAAAATATATTACTGAAAGATGTACAGTGGGCGTTGTTAATTTTTTGTATTTTTTTTGGGTTTTTTGATTTTTTTTTTTTTTTGCACTCGTATTTACTTTGTTGCTGTTACTTATACTACTACTATATATTATTTTTTCGGGGCATCGAGAAGACAGCTAATTGATTTATGTTCGCTTTTGTTAAAGCTCAGCAAAAGTGTCTACCAAATGGAATTTTTCTTGCATTTTATTAAAGACTCTGCTCTGTTCCGATCAAGCGATGAACGCCATCTCGAAGAAAAATTGGCTCATTCGAAGTGCAAAAGTGAAAAAATAAACAACAAAAAATTATTCAAAATATATTGATAATAAATAAATTAAACTAAGGAAACGCATGTAGAACAAAGAGATGTTGAATATATAATTTTATTTTAATAGACAAAGAACATGAAAATGAATTTCTTTTATAATTTATGAGATGGATATTAAGAATTTATTAGCACAGCTTATTAAGTATAATCTATGAAGCAAAGCAAAAGTCAACAAAATAATTTGACTGAAAAAAATTAATAAATATTTTTGTTCTTTTTGGAGGTAGAATTTTACAACGAACAATCGAAGCTTTTTTTTGCGTATATCACAAGCAACGACCTACAGCCTTACCGACCGAGGTGCACTGCCACTTATAATGTCACACGTATACGCGATGAAAAGAAGCGCACAGCGACGCAAAATATGAAAGAAGTTAAAGTCAAATTATTAAAAAATATAATTGAAATGTATTAATGTAAAATTAACACATTAGTCTAATACATTATTAAAAAAATTACTGATATTTTAGATAAACTTATATTTAATTTTTTAAAGCAAAAGTAAAATATTCGTTTTAAAAAAAGGAAATTGTGTTAAGTGCTTAATTTATATTTGCCTAAAATCATGATGAATGAAATAAATTAAAAAGCCACACATGTTGTTCAGCAAATTTCTTCAACTCGACATAAAAGAAATCCCAAAAAAAAAGAACAACATCTCAGATACAAAGATACACAAAACACAAACACAATGATGACTATGGACAAGCATGAGAAAAACAAAAATAACAACAACCGTGACATTGTCAACAACAAACATTTTCGGAGTTTTGTCATCAAAATGAAGCTGCTACTGCTACTGCTGTAAGCTTAAGCTTTAACTTTAGCTTGACCATTGTTGAATATGAATTCTTGAATTTCAGTTTTGGGTTGCGCTTTAATTACGAAACGTGGGAACCTATTTAAATGAGTTTACATCAAACTTCCTTTTTTTCTTGCGAATGCAGAAAATGTTAATGCGTTTGCGGCTTAAGTACTGCTGCCTGACAGAGTTGACAAACTGTATCTACTACATTGTATGAGAGATAGTACACGCAGAAAGCTAATGTGCGCAGCTCGCGCTTAACAATTAGATATGTTGGCAATTTTTTATATGCTTTATCAAGCGCCATGGAGCTGTTCTTCTTCTACATCTTCTTGGTATTATTAAATTTTAATTTTTTTTATTTTTTTTCTCTTAGCTTTATGCATTTTAAATCTTGTTGCGCTGCAATTGTGTTTGTTTGGCTTAAATTATGTTTATGTGGCAGCTAATTAATTGCAAGCTGCTATACTACAATACTTTGTTGTTGCAACAATTTTTTAAAAAAAAATTTATATAAAAATTAAATTTATTTGTCATTTTCATGTGGGGCAGTAGATAAATCAACTTAATTAGCTTTTGACATGGGCGCTACGATTATGTTTTTGCTAGTCATAAATAAACGCACTGCAAAAAAAATCATTTGTAATTCAAAGTATGAAGAAAAGTTTCCAAGAATATATACAAACAAAAAACTGCATTAGACAATCTGTTAAAGCCCTATCAAAAGCGCTTATTAATGATGAACGAAAAGCACAAAAAGATATAGAAATATAAGCTGAGAAATTCACATATTGCCAACTACTACTAATAGCCATGACAAATAGCTATATTAATAGGCGCAAAGTTTGTTAGGTACACTACCTGAATGGCCACATTAGAGGCACTCATCATTAATATTATCAAGTTGCTTTTATCAGTTTGACTATTTTTCAGGCAGCTTGAACCGTGACTTTTATGAAAGGTTAGACGGCATTTTTATGGCTACAACTATTATAGTCTTTAGTCTTTAGATTTCGAGTGTTTGGCTGTGCCTGTAATGAGTGGGACTTGATTTCTTTCAGTACCTAATTTCGCCAATCTTCGCCTACAAGTGTGGCCAGAGTTATGCAGCTGTGTGTGTGTGTATGAGTGTGTATACAATATCAAACAAGTTGCAAGCACAATGGACTTCCTAGCGGTGCGAGGGGTGCGAAGACAAGGATGCGCACATGCAGGAACAGGCTACAATTAATCTTAAAGCTACGTAGTGTACGTATACGAATTTCAAGAGGTTAGGTAAAAAAAAACGACTAGAAACTGCGAAGTGGGGTGGCTTGGCATAAATTTCACATACTGCGCCCTGGACAGAAAGACAGACAGATAGATAGACGGAGAAAAACACAGCGCCGACAGGCAGTCAGACAGACAGAGAGACAGACAGACAGACAAGTGAGCGCATACTAGCTAAGAAAACGGGTTGTGAGAAGTATCTGCAATGGTACAAAAAAAAAGTACAAATATCTGAGCACCTTGAAGTGAATCAGCTGAAAGGACGGCGGCAAGCGTGCACATTATGGCATTTGGTTCAAAGCATATTTTTGTGTGATCCTAAAAATAAAAACTTTTTATTCGAATGATATCAATTACGAAATACCCTGTACTGTCTTGAAGGTTGTTTTATTTGCAATGTAATTTGCTCAGTTTATTTTAATTATGTCCAATTTGATGAAACTGTTAAATTTTCTGGATTACTGATTAGAGAATCACACTGACTTAGGCACTTTTCAAATAGTTGAACATTATGTAGGGTATATACAAATATATACACATGTGTTGCTTAACTGGGCAATGATATAAGTCTAAACTACAATCGCTTTCTATGCGC
>JBANCX010000049.1:28289-47660 GCA_037040065.1 Dettopsomyia nigrovittata
TTGTCTGCCTCATCCCATAGTACTTACTGTTTAACAGTTACTTGCGGGCTTTCATTTTGTTGTTGTTGTTGGCGCATATAGGAATCCAATTAGAATAATATTTGTCATGCTAATTGGATAAAAGTCACTCAAAAAGCAACTTGAAATTCAAAAGTGTCGCGACATATGCAATAGATACTTTATTTTAAACAAAATATAGATAAAAAATATAAAATAAATTTAATTTTAACGAGCTCTCTCTCTATGTCTGTCACAGTCATTCGCTATTATAAATAATAAATTGGAATGTTAACAGCTTCCAATTAGAAACGCCAACAAACATTTTTTACATAATAATACAAAAAATTTGCATTTTAAGGCAATTTGCACGCAACGAGCATTAAATGAGGAGAAAAAATCTCTTTGAGCCTAAAAAAGTTGTTTTTTTTTTATTCCTACGTTGGCCACACGAACAGTTGAAGGGGTTAATGCAGTGAGGGAGGAGTTGAAGCAAATTAGAATTATTGGAAAAGTGTCGCCATTTAACAGTCAGTTGAGAGGGGCCAAGCACTTTGCACTATTTGTACGCTAGAGGGCGTAACTGCGAAAGCGATCAACCCCTCGGCATCTCCACAAATACATATATATGTATATGTATGTATGTACATACATATGTATTTTCTATAAGCTAACTAGTGTATAATTGGTAGAGCAAACGGGTTTATACAAAGGGGGAGAGCTGCATAGAGAAAATTGAGTTGAATTGTTTTTCCAATAAGCATTACACAAACCACTCAAAATGTTTCGTTAAGTTTGCGAAATGAGTTAAATGTTGTTTACTCTCTCACTGGCACAAGCACACACACACACACACGCACTCACTCTCTCTCACTCAAAAGATTTACGGGCTACGCCCATTAGAGCATACTCGCTCATATAGCTATCTTGCTTGCACTTGACAGTCAAGTGTTGCCAGTAGCTTATCATTAACTGTATCGGAATTTGCTCTCTGTAAAAAAAAAAATAATAAGAAAAAAGAGCGTAACCCCCCCAGAAAGTGGCAGCAGCTAAAAAAATTTGAGTTTTTTAGTTTATTATTAACACCGCTAGATGTCTCTCTCTGGCAACCATTAAAATCGTAATTCAATTGCGATGTTTGCTCCTCATGTCAAAGGCACAGAATCCAAAGAAGCACAAGAGAGAAGAGTTATGGGCGCCAGCAAAATTTTCCAATTTTTTCTTTTTTTTTTGCCTTTGAACCTAATCTCTTGATGCTCAGCTCACCTTCTTGTTAGATGCCTCTCTGCATACATAGCTAGATAGGACATACCCAATCCCCACTCTATATGTATATAGAGTCTATGCTATCCATTGTTGTGGTCATGCTCTGCGCAGAGTTCGCGCAGCCAGCCAAGCACCTCCACCCTTTTGGGTTAAATACTGGCAACCCCATTTGAGCGCCTCTTTGCACTCCGTTGCTTTGGCTCCTAACCCACAACTACACGATTACAACAAATATGTTTGGCAACTGGCCAGTTTCCATTTTGTGTTTTTTTTCTTCTCATTTTCTTTTTTCTCTCGTTTCCTTTTATGCATCCTGCATCCTTTTTAAGCTGTACCTTCTGCCATGGACAGTTCATTGAAAGTAGGTGGCTTGGCTAGCTGACTGTCCGGAACAAGTTCTCTTTAAAATAAAAAATTGATAAAACATCATTTTCGTTCTTATCGTATTTACATTTTATATGAGCTAGTATGTATGTACATTTGAGATGAGCTTTAATATAAAAGTCAATTATTTTTTTATTATTAATAAAATTTATTTACAACGTTACCATAATTAATCAATTAATTCTTTAATTTAGTATATTTAATTTTCTCATCATTCCAGATCAATCTAATCTAAACTTTCAAATGAATACTCTTTAAAAAAAATAACTTTTATTTATTATTTATATTATTTTGATCTATCTATCCATCTATCTATCTATCTAATCCATAGTAATAAGTAATAACTAACTTTATTCTATATAAGATATATACTTATTTGGTTGTTTGTCTCGATATCTTGTCGTTAATCCTTGAGATTTTATGCATTTTTAGTTTATTTTTTAAAAGTTTTTCTTCAATTAGTTTTCTACCTTTTAATTTCATTTCGTTAAGTATAAATAATGATGAAAAGTGTAAAATAATGAAACTGATTGCTCAGAGAAGCATTTTAAAAAGCAACTAAAAATAAGATATTATCTTAGTTTAATTTATTTTTAAAAATTAAGAAAATTTAATACAAAACAAATAAAAAAGGAAATTTAGAAAATTAATTAATTTTATTTTCATTCTCAAATATAAGTAAATACTCCTGAAGTAAATTGAAAATTTTAGTAAAATATTACAAATCTGATATATAGCTATGTAAATATATAGATAAATAGAAACTTTTGTATTTTTATTGATCGCGTAAGCTGTCATTTCAGCTAACGACTAAAGTCGCGCACTTGTCATACCATTAGCTTCTCACTATAACCAGTTGTGAATTCGAATTGTAAATAAAAGCGTTATATACTAGCTTAAAATTGCTCTTCATGCAGACTTAGTCGTACTGTTTTTTTTTTTATGGTATATTTAATATTTTGATATTATAACTAGGGAAAAATTATATTATTTAGTTTAGTTTTCATGTTGCAACATCTGTCTGAAGTGCTGAAGTTCTATGTAAATTGTTGCAATTGCTTAAAATGTATGCAACCAAGGATTCTTGCAGCAAGTGCACTGCTCTCTATAACTCATGAACATAGTTGTATGAACAATATACTTATATACTCGTATATATGTACATATGTCTGTATATACGAGTACACTCCCTCATACTGTCAACAGTAGGCAACAAAGAAAAAACTTTCTTCGCTTTCTTCATTTCCATACTTCCACTTAGAAACAGCAGCCCAACTGGCATATAATTTACATTGTTGCTTGTTTCCTTTGCAGCTACTTCCCATTTTCATATCCGTCTGTTCCCGTTTGGCTAACACAGTACAAACTTTATACATTGATAAATTTTTAGTAATTCTTCTTTGGCAACGTTTTTGTTTGGTTTGTTTTAATATTTTCTCTATTTTTTGCACCATTTTTTTTTTTTTTTTTTGGGGCAAGTTCTCTGGTGGCACTTTGTTGCGGCAAGGACTTTATGAATAAGTGCTAAAATGCCAGAGTCCAGGACCGCAATGGACCAGGCCATGTCATCCTGGTTAAACTGACGAGCTATGTACGTGCCTCCAAAAAATTTGTTGTCTACTACTACCATCTCCAGCTAACCAAAACCCCATTTTGGTGTTGATTTTCGCTTTTGTTTTTTTATTTTTTTTGTTTTTTGTTGTAATTGTTGTTGTTTTGGCTGGATGATTCATTGGTGAAAGTGGAGCTGTTGACGGAAAATGAACAAAATGTATTTGCGACAAGTTTTAACTGCCTTTTCACAAGTGAAATTCACTCAAAAATGTAGACACTTTACATATATTACTAGTAGTTGGACGCTTGCAGACGAAAGTTTGTCAACTCAATTCTGTTGACAAAGTCTGTACTTAATGATAGATTCAACAACTATCTATGTATATTGTATAAACCCTTTATCATATTACAGTCTGATTTATATTAAAATGTTGATAGTTAATTATTAGCTTTCGCTAAATCTAACACCCAAAAAATACCTTTGCGATCCTGTCTTTACAAGTTGGATTGTCCAATCTCTTTTGATGCACAATTTCTTTAAATTTCACTCTCACAGCCCTAAAGCTTGGCTACCTTTAACAAAGCTTTTGTATTAAGAATGATATAAATATTTGAAGTACTCCTTGTGAGTCAGTTAGTCTGCTCTTGGATATCTGCAGACTCTCTTGTTACGCACTAGTCGAGTTCAGAAGAAATGAATAATTCATGTATTTTACTAAAACAAATAATTCAAATTATAATTTTTATAGAATATTGAAATATCTTAAATATCGATACGATAGTCTAAATGCTTTAAAAACTTCGTACTTTTCACAATTGGCATTATTATAAGTATCTTGGTATAAGTTGGGACATTTAATTACACAATTTTTCGAATATCCAAAGTATCTCTTACCTGTGATATCTTAAAGCTTGGACTATAATATATTTATTATATTTTATATATATATTTTATAAAAAAAAATACTTAAAACTCTTTTCTAAGAACAATTTTCAAAGGAGAGCTCTTAGTACTTTCTTCGAATATAATAATTTTTACATTGATATAATTTTACTTAAATAATTCATATTATACTACTATAATGTGTAAAAAAAAATATTTTCTATCAATTGTTATATGGCAAAATAATTAGATTTTTCGACCTTTTTCCAATTAAAGTTGACCCTTTGTTAATGATATTTCATCAAGTTGCGTGGGGTGACTATATCCAAAATAGCTTTCATATAAATTTAGGTTGAAAACTGTTTAAAAATTCATAGTGAAAACTATTATTTGAAAGCAATTAACTTTTGAAAATGTTAAGAACTAATCAAAAATCGAAATTACTTTTGATAACCTAAAGTTGAACCAATTGGAATAGATTGCAATTTCATTATTGATTTTCTCTTTAAATGCATTAAGCTCCAATGAAAAGGGTGGCACATGCAACATTCAACATGGCAGTAGGAGTATGACGAGTACTTGTAATTTAAGGGTTCGAAATGCCATTTATCAAATGCCATATATATGCTTTTATATATGTATGTATAAGTTTACATATACAGACTGTTTAACTTCACATGTGTTGGTGCTCCACTCGAAATGTATTTCGAGCGCGCATGTCAAAAGGTCACCTGAGCTCAGTGTATATGTGTGTGTCTCTCTTACTTGTATGTGTATGTGTGTGTGTGTATATGCCTAGCTGTAATTACATACGAGCCTCCCCATTTTAGTATGAGCAACTAAAACGCCCAATTTTATTTATGTGTCTGACAACCCAACCAGCCAACGAACCAACCAACCAAACCATCCATCCATCCATCCAACCAACCAACCGGCTAACCATATGTAACATGGAATGCGTACTTAACTCGGAGACTCTTTCGGACAGTGTTGACAATGTTTCAGTATTCAATTAAGTAATTTTTCTAGAGGAAAAAAGAAAAGAAAAAAATTAATTTGATATCCTAATAAAATTTGTTTCTATTTAATTATAATTCCAAGCAAATCTTGTTAATATAAAAATAGTTCGAAATTATTTAATTCTTTTCGCAGGCTCTATGTCGATGTTTTGTTACATTAAACCAAACAACAAATCAACAACCTGCAAAATATAGTTATAAAATATAAAAAACAATATTTTTGATTCAGATATTAGTTTGAATTAATTAATTTTAAGTGATAATAATTAGTTAATCCTTAGAAATAATACCACAGATAGATATATATTAGATATATTAATCTGTTTATATTGGAATACTTGATTTATATAATTTAATAAAACTATTTTTATAAAATGAAATACTCGATTTTTTGCTAATGGGAAGGATCTACAATTTCTTAGACTTGAAAATATCAAGAATCAACCTCAAAGCGTAAAATACTCAATATATTTTTAAGCAAATATTTGATTAAAACCACATCAAATGTATATATTTTTCAGCTTTTCGATATATTTAGTATGTAAAAACTTTATTGCTTCCAAAATTGTTGATTTAATTTCGGTCTAACCGAATTTACTGAAAAAAAAGAAGCTAATTTTCCAACACTGTCATTATTGTATTGTGCAAGGCCCCATGAATTAAACATTTGCGATAAAAGCCTGGCATATGAAATAAGTAGAGAGTCGGTTGGATGAGTAGAACATGTCACAAATCATTAGCACATATTCAAATCGAATGCCAAGAGGTCAGCAAATGGGGCGGATTCGGCGCCGGAACCCAACTACGACTACTACAGACTATATATTTACAACTGCTCAAGTTGTTGTTGTTTTCTTTGGATAATGCAAAATATTCAAATGCATATTTTTGACCCTAAAAACTTTTGCCTAATTGCGGCAACATCCATAAAGGTCAGAGATCGAACAACAGCAACAATAGACCAAAGATTTCCTATGGATGCTGTAGAGAACTTAAGACAATCAGGTACAACATATGTAGGTTCGAGTGTCCGAATTGTGACCCCAGTACTATAAGAATATTAACCTTTGTCACAGCGAATGCTCGTTAGTTCAACCCCTATAACGTATATAGATCCTCTGGTCAGTAGTATAAAATTCATTTCCTTTTTTGCGTAAATTTTCTGCATGATTTTCTGAAAAATTTTATACATTTTAAGAAAGGGGTTTCCAGCTCTACCTGAATACCGAATTGGGGGTTGATTTTCGGTCGATTTTATACGCATTTCATCTTAAGTTATTTTGCGTTTTTCTACTTTTTTTGCATACGACATAAAATGTTGAGATTTTTGGGTGCTCTGCGTCTCTTTTGGTCAGCGTGGGAATTGAGTCCAAGAATATTGGTCAGCGTCAGCTTGCAAGGATTTTAATCCGATTTTAATGAAGCGCAACGCTTTGCGGTCTGCTGCGTTCCGCTTTTCATTGTCCACATGTATTTTCATTGCATTCAAAGCAAGGAATTTTCCAACTGCTTTTCATTTGTACATACAAGCATATTGAATGAGTGTCAATGTGACTACTTGCAAATTATTCAGAAAAGTAATAAAATTGAAAATAATAATATGCAAAAGATACAAATATTATTTAATGTTAAAGATGAAAATAGTGGTTTCCAGTAAGCAAAATCGTAAGAAAATATGTGTATGAAAAGTCAAATAATTAATAAAATATATTATTTGAAGTTTCCTGAATATCAATATGCTCCGATTTGGTATTAAAAATACAATTGCACAACTTTTTTTATTAATATTTTGTTAAATTAAAGATGTAAAACTTCCAAAAGATGCAAAAATTTTAAATTTTTTTGCTACGAAATGTTTTTCCTTAAATAGTTTCATTGATTTCTCTCAAGCATTATATGATAAATAAACATATGTATAAGCAATTACCAAACATTGAACTGATCTATTATAAGATTTTAGCTGAAATATGATGCCTCTTCAGTCAGTTGTTGCTATTGTTGCTGTTGCCACCACCGTTGGATACGATAATTAAGCAGTCAGAGTCAAATGCTGGTATCCATAAAAGGTCTCCAAGTCGAAGGAGAAAAAAACAAAAATATTTTATATTTTGTCTGAGGTAAGCAACAAAACAATGGCAACTCATTTCACCCGGTTAGAGATTTGATGAATGATCTCATCAGTGAGGTGTCGGCCTTAACATGGAGTCGCGATGATTGCCATCGAAGAAGTTTATGGCAGAGAGCCGTCATCGCGACGTGCCCCAAAACGCTGATGAGCCTCATTTGTGGCAAAGTGTGTAAAATTTAAAATTTAATAATTAACAATTGTTTTTTAATTCAACAGCAGCAAATCTTGAACCAATGCTCAAATTACTTTCGCCTGGCCACTTTGGTAGCTGTCAATCGTTGCATCTCCGCTACATCCAATCCCTCTCTAGGCTCTTTCCTATCTAGACACAAACCGCTCACTTCACCACCGACGCCAGCAATTGCCTCGAGATCTCTTTGTTAGGCATGATTAATGATGCGAAATTATGAACTCGCTTGTTCTAAGTGACGTGCTTCAATGTGGCATGAACAAGGGCAGTGGCAGCAGCAGGGGCTCTGAAATTGGAAATGGAGCGATACATTGGCCTGGGCAGGGCAGAGTGGAGTGGAGTGGAGCAGCAGGCGCTGTTGTAAGCAGTTTTGTTAATCGGTTAAAGAAAAATGACTTCATTAAATTCATTAGCGCCCAAGTGTGAAATTCGTTCAATTGGTATTCAATGGATAAAATCACTAAGATTTACCTTTTGCGGTTTTTATTTATTTTTTTATTTATAAATATTCTTTTTATGTACAATAATATTTATTCTTTTGTTTGAAAATAAAGCCAAGAGTAAATAAATTGTATTGAATATAAATACAGAAATATAGAACTCAGAAAAGTTATTGAGCTTTAGGATTTATTATAAATAATTTATTAATCTTAAAATATGAAATTTTTTTAAAATAATTTTTTTATACTTTTACATATCTTTTGTATCTCTTTTAATACACCGATCCATTTGAAATATGGAAAACGGGTATAATAGTTTTGTGACAATTTATGTAACAGGCAGAAGGAGACATCTTTGACCACGTAAAGTATATATATTCATGATCGGTATCAACAGCCAAGTCAAGTCCGTT
This sequence comes from Dettopsomyia nigrovittata, assembly GCA_037040065.1. NCBI lineage: Eukaryota > Metazoa > Arthropoda > Insecta > Diptera > Drosophilidae > Dettopsomyia > Dettopsomyia nigrovittata. The sequence continues at coordinate 36,564 of JBANCX010000049.1, forward strand.
TGTTTGCCCGTCTGTTTGAAAGCGTCGACCTTAGAGACAATAAGAGCGACAGTAACCAAATTTAATGGTACACAGGTCGGAATGAACGTACAGTAGACTTATATATATTTTTTTTTGGATTTCTTCCGACAATCCCCTAAAATAGAAAAAAAATACGATATACAGTTGCAGTAAAACTCAGAATCTATACTACTATGCTTACAACTGATCGATCTACATAAAATAATTTTGGATGCCACGCCCACAATGTCCAGAAATAAAAAGCTCGAAAAACAGATGCAATTTTTCACCCGATAAGGTTCAGGTTCAGTATAGGTAATTCTTATAACAATATTTATCTGCAGTACCAATATTATTTCAATCCGATTAAAATTACAAGTTTTATTAAGCAAACAAACTTCTCATTGGTCGTTGCAAGGCGCTAGCAGCAGTGCAAAGACAGGACCGCTTGCATTTATAAGTATTAAGTCGGTATTTGGACGCTTGGATCGGGGTATCGGGTCGTAATCAAGCACACTCGACTAGAGCTTTCATACTTGTTGTTTATATTGATAAGTTAAATTGTTTGTTTAATAAAAAAAATGTAGATGGAAATTGTTATTTTATATTTATTAATTTTCCAGTATTTAGGTTATTAAATATAGGTTAACCTATTCAATATAATAAACATAAAATTTAAAAAAATTATATTTAATAATACAAATTATAAAACGATTAAATATAAACTTACCAAGTATTTTTAATTTATTTTAAAATTACAACATTTGGAATTGTGGTAGTTAATAAAATATATTTACTATAATACTTAAAATAAGAACACACGACGAACATTTATTCCGAAAGACGACAGAGCTACGACTTAAGCATAGATGCAAGAAAAGTTCATTCATTATCAATAGTAATCTAGTTCATATAATCTAAGTGTTGGCAAATGGATAATCAATAAACTAACAAAAATAAAAATATATATTCTTTTTTATGATTAAAATGTAGGTAAACACACCAGTAATTATTTTCTTAATATGTCAGACCTGAGGCTCGAACCTAAAATTGAGCAACAACTTAGCTCCATCACTCAGGTTAACATTAATACTTAGATGAGTAAATAATATATTTATTATTTAATTGAATGCAATACCAAACTAGTGAACCTTAAGGATATATTTTTCTACTTTAACTTTTCATTTCAATTTTGACAATAATTTAATTGTCTATTGCTTAGAGAACACATTACATAAATTAATATTTTGTAAGGAAGATTTTACTTTTAACTTTTATTATTTCGGTTGAGTTTTCGTCACAAAAAAAGAAATATTAATTTTAATTTTTAATAGGATTTTAAATTCATTAAATTGCCTACACCCTAACACCATCAGACACTCAATAACATGAGCTTAGTTTCAATCAAGAGAAATTCAATAAACCACCGTGTGACCCCATTTAGTGGCACCTTTCGTGGCTCGTTTATCCACTGATGAGCTAACCACAAATGCACAGCCTGAAAATAAGTATACGTAGTAGTAGTAGTCGTTGTAATCTGTGAAATGATTTCCCTCGCTTTTGGCTATTTGCTCTGTCTGGGACCATGGGAAAATCAATATACATATGTATGTACATAGGAGTCTGTGCAAGGTAGACTGCAAATTGGGTAACCGAATGAAAAACCAAAATGTGCCATATACATAGAGATTTAGATGAATTTACATGGATTGTCTGTAGCTGTAGCTGTTGCTGTTGCTGTTGCTGGTACTAAAAGACTGGACGTTGGCCATAAGTCATCGGCATTGATAGCCATCAATCGTAGCCGCTTTCCGTTGGCCTGGACAAAAAGAAAACAGAGAACACAGAGCTCCAAGTGGCGCGAAGTGTAACTACAATTAGTCGGAGGCAAAGGTAGTGTTCATAGTGTTGGTTAGATGGAAACTGGCTTTAAGGTTGGGCTTCAGTTAGTTGCCAAACAGTTGCCTTACGGCCTCAGATACATACATACATACATATATATGTACATATGTTGTATGAAAATCTTTTCGGGCTCGTTACTCCAACGCATTTTCCAAAACTTGGTCATTTTTCTTAGACGGCTGCCTTGGTAACCAGCACTGGCACAGTCTTGGGCTCACTTCAATCTCCAACTTTAACTTCACAAGTACAATTTCAGCTCCCCGCATTGTAAGTCACTTTGTCAGTTTGTCAGTTGGCCAGGCATTTGTGTCTTGTCTGGTTGGTTTTGACGGCTCAGAAGTCTGCGGCTTGTTGAACCTTTTTAACCGTTGCTTGGTCAAGAGTTGTTAACCATATTAAAGTGTTCAATGATTAATTACACGCGTCCAAGATTAATTGAAATCAATCAAAGCTGAAGTTAACTAATGGCAACACGTTTGTAATCTCCGCTGTAAGACTAACCTCTACTACCACTTCACTCTCAAAAAAAAGAACTATATGAACCTACTACATATATCTGGAATTTCATGGTCTATACCAAATAGACTCCTACTCCTGGACAACACACATTCAAAGCCATTTTATTGGCCACATAGTATTCCCATGCTTAATTACAATTAGAGGTCTTTGGGTTATGCGTCTAATCTTTTAGACTTCACAGTCTCTCTCTCTCTCTCAAGACTCAAGAGTTGATTTATTTATGCAAAAGTAAAAGTATTTAGCTCAAACTGCTTTTTGGTATTAAAAAAATACTAAACAGAACAAATTATTTATAAGGCAATAAATTTGTCGAAATCATATATTATCTAATATTAAAAATAGAACCTGTATTTGCATTAAAAAAAAAATAATCTTATTATTGTTATTAAAAGCTTTATTTTATTTTTAAATGAACTTGTTTTGAATTTTTTCGATTAAAGTGGGGCTATCATATTAATTTAATTAACATAATCATGATTAAAACGTGCAAATGAAAGCTTAAATGTCTCACGTCAATTTCGATTTCATTTGTGTAGTTTTTATAAAATATGTATATTAAATAATAAAGATAGTGCAAAAATACCTGATTTTCTTTTTGATAATACTATAGTATTTAATTTAATTATTTTTCTTATCCCCTATAATTTCATATTATTTAAATTGTAATGACTAAATTATTTAATATCCTGCCACACCTTATAAAAAATGACAATGAAACATGTGCTATAAACTGTAAAATCCTTTAATAATTAAATTTAAAATTTAGTTTAATCATGTGACATACACACAGAGAGACAGACAGAATCAGATTAAGCCATGTAATATCAATTGGCTGACAGTATGCTAAATTATGGATTATACCCCTGGGGCGACAATCCGCATATCGGTTACAATGTGAGAGCACGTGACACACTAGACGGTGAATTCTCGAGTCATAACCGAACCGATTCGCTTCCTTTCCAGCAAAACACCTCGAGACAAAAGGTCCCAGAATATGAGCGTAGGACAAGCGGAAGCATAGGATATGTTAAACCACTCTCAAACCCACATATGGTTAATTATAATTACGCAATATTTAATATGAAAATATATGCCTGGACAGGAAGATTCAGGTCCTCGCCGCCGTTTGCTACCTTTAACTTTAACTAACTCAACTTAGTACTAACCTCGAGGGTTGTTGGCGTTGAAAAGGCGAAAAATGATGAATGAAATACGATGAATTTCAATGACATGAAGCAACCCCTAGAATGAAGCAGGTACATACTATACGCCCTCTCTTTCGCCAGGCACGCACACTTTGAGCTTTGATTGAGCATATCCGGTGGGATTATTTGTGTGTGTTTGGATGAAGGAAGGGAATGGATGACTTTGTTTGCGGTTATTTATACCCCACAAGTCAGTTTGTCAGTCCTCCAGGCAACCCAACCAACCGAAAAATATTAGCTTTTATGATATTGATAGAAGCCGATGTCTATTGACAATTAAACAATAGCAATCTAGAGGGCGGCTCTCTGTCTTCTCTCTCTCTCTCTCTCTCTCTGAATGTATGTATAATTTCTCATTTTGTTGGGGTAAGTACTTGTCAGTTAGTTGGGCGATTTGTTGCCACAACAAGCAACGACTGTCTACTATTAGAGGGGTGCACCTTGATACACATCTAGCTTAGAATTAATACAACTCATATGGGCTTTATGGCCTGAGCATAATTTGCGTAGATTTTTATGTTTATTAGCGGGATTAATATATCATTAATCTAATCAGTGGCAATTTGAGTTGAATCTGTGGCATAAATGAATTTTATTGCATCCTTAACGCATATGTTGCAAATTTCTTTGCTTGTTAGAACAAGTCCATCCAGTTAAGACCTGATACATATAGAATCGCAGTAGTACGACAGCTTAACATCACACCTGTCATGTATATATCGACGATTGATTTATTATAACACAGAAGATGGAATGGCAAACCAGTTAAAAACAAATATTAATTATTTTGTTTTCAATAATAATATTGTTTATAACTAATTTATGCAGAATTTTGAATAATAAATAAACAAGTAAAATACATGTTTATTTATTTATTTTTTTCTTTAAAATACTATGACGCATTTGCTTGACTAAAACAACAAACAAGAACAAGCCAAAGGTCAGCTAATAAAAATTCAAATGATAATTATGGCAATCGTACGTGATAATTGCAGCACACACACGCACACCCACACACTTAGAGACACAAGCCCTCAACACTCTAAGATACTGCATGGGATGCTCTGATGTGTCTGCAAGAGAAGCTGCCGACTCGTGACAGTTTTAGAACATAAACAAATAGACGGCACACACAAAATATATATATATATAGAGAGAGAAACTTCTAATTAGTCGGAGGTAAGCGCACACACAGGTCAAAGCAATGACTATATGCGACTATAAGATGCCTTGTACACAGTTTCAACATACTACTTAATGAAACTCCCTCTGTAGTACCAAAGATTAACAATATCTAAATATTACAACGATTTTTAATGATGAATTTCAAGTTAATTTCCTATGAAATTGTTATAATCACAATTACCCCATTGTAAATTGGGTACAGGGTATACAAAAATATAAATTAATTTTTTTGGGTAATATATTTAAGCTACTAGGGGACTAGAGCAACCATAGATGAATAAATAAATGAAGATTTGCTTTTATTTATTTTTAAAACAAAGTCTGGCAGACATTTAGGCAACAGGCACGCACAACTTAGTGGAGGTCAATACATTGCAATGGGCGAGGTCAAGTTTTGGTCCATTTACTGTGATAATTTTGGAGTGCACAGATGTTGAGGAAAACTCACTTGAACACAGAAAAAAAATTAAAAATTATAAATAAAAAACAATTTTGGTATTTTTGGTATTTTATTTTTTTTTTAAGTTTATTATAAGTACTAGAGTTTAACCAAAGAAGCCGCCGGGGAAACCGCCGAAACCGCGACCAAATCCACCAAATCCTCGTCCAAACCCACCAAAACCACGACCATATCCACCATATCCCCCATATCCACCACGACCATATCCACCATAGCCGCCATAGCCGCCATAACCGCCATATCCGCCATAGCCGTAGGGACTTCCGTAACCGAATCCGGGAATTCCATAGAACTGACGCTTGACACGAGTCGGTTGCTCATCCACATTCTCATCGACTGGCTGGGCTGAGGCAAGGCATATTACTCCCAGAATAATTGCAAATAGAATGAAAGCACGCATTTTCAATCGATTTCTTTGTTGTTGATGTTTGAGTTGTGTTTTGGGCAAATTTTAAATTTGAACTGTGTTTTGGTCAGCAGCTAGAATTCGCTTTTATACTAGCTGGCTACATTGTTTATCGTCTCGATATTAATGAAATTCAAGAACAATCCGCATAGAATTCCCCAAAAATTGTATGTTTACTAACAACATTAAATGACAAAACTTGTTTTCCCTTGCGTCAGATGAAAACAAAAACACAATTTACCTGTCACTTCATCTTTGTGGTTTTTTTTAATTTATTTTTGTTTTTATTTAGCCGTCTTTGTGACGAAATATTAAAAAAAAAAACGGGTTCGAGTATGCTTTTCTAGACACTGTCTATAAAGTGAATGAGCTTAAAATTTAATTTGTTTATCTATACTTATGTACATTAATTAAAAACTTTATTCCAAATACGTTAACATATGATGTATATATGTATTTATTTTAATTGGGGATTTTTTTCAGACTATTTTGTTAATCTTAATCATAATTTTTGTTTTTTTTTTTTGGAAAAATACATAATACTTTTATATAGAAGTTTTTATGATTTCATATTTTTTTTTTTGCATATTTTTTATTAGTTTAAATATATTTTGAAAATGAAGGCTTGTCTGCCTTACATACACTTATCTTCTAATCGGGATTATTAAGATAATCGGTAAAGCTGCTTTTTTTCAAATAATTTGTTTAGATTCTATAATTTACTCAAAAATAGCAGCAACAATTGACTATTTTGGAAAGGAAACTATTAAATAATTTTTATTATTTTATTTTATTAAGGTATCCGAAAGATTCTCATGATTACTTATGACCTTGGAATCCGTTCATTCTGCCTAATTTGGTCGTGCCAGCTGACTGTCAGTTAACTTTATCAATACAAATATCATAACATGGGGGCGATTGCTATTGAGGATGTTAGAGAGCCGATTTCTGTGACGCTCTAGCCTATCGTGGTATCGGCTCGAATGCAGGTTTATTGTATCGAATACCGGGTGAAGCTTTTCTTATTGTAGAGTGACAATTTACTTCTCGGCCCGTGAAGCCAGAAGTGTTTTGCCATCGCAGCAAGTAGACGTGAGTAAGTCTGCGATCGAATATGACTCCCAAGTACTTAGTGGCGTTCGCTTTAAATTAAATAATTGATATAAAAATAAAACGAAATGTAACAATTTTTAATTCTTACTCTTACTTTCACTTTTTTTAATATCTTATCATTTGTTAAGTTATTAAGAGTGCGATCACGTAAAAATAAAAGAGTTTTGTTTTCTTTTTTATTTAACACCACAAACTGGTTGTTTGCTGTATTACGATACATAATAAACATGAATAAGAAATTTGCTTTTAATTTATTCAAATTAGTTTGAATGGTATTTAGTAGGTTCAATTTAAATAAAAATAAAAAAATTTGTTAAGTTTTTAAAATGCAGATTAAATTCTTTTATTCTTATAAAAAAAGCATAAGAAATCAATAAATGATTAAATTTCTAGTCTAAAATTCAAAAAATTACAAATTCCTAAATATGCAAAAAGAGACTAAACCAGTTTTTGATAAAAAATATACATAAAATAAATTAACAAATATTGTTTATTATAATGTAAATACTACCGAGTTCACTAAATTATAATAGAGTTTTATAAAAAATAATAATACTAATAATAATAATTAACAATAATTCAGGTTGATATTTCTATCGCGAATCTCTGAAATATGCCGGATATTTGATGTGCAGGAATATATTTAAGTATTTTGGAATAAAATAAATCAGGTATTGTGAAGTTGGGGGAATGAGCTTTACTTTCAATACGGGTACGGTTTTATTTATTTTTTATTTAACATATATATTTACTTAGAAACCTTTTGAATCAAAGTCAATTCCAAACAGAGTATAAAAGTGTTAATAAAAGATCATTTTTATAGTGTTAGTACTTGTTAGTACTTTTGGGTATTTCGGAAAGACGTTAAGTGTTAGTTGTGTAGAATAAATGCGGAAGCTAAATTGTTTTAAATGTTTCAAACAAATATAAATTTTTGTGTTTAAATAAAAAAAAAAAATTTTTTTTTGTTTATGGCTGGCCAACATGATCAATGATTGTCTACTAAGAACAAGCATATTAAATTACCACAATCGAAACTTTATTTGATTTGTATTTATTTTTGATTTGTATTTGAGTTTACTTTGATCTTTTTTTCTTCTCTTTTTCTCTTTTTTTGTTGCTTGTCCGATAAATGTTGTTTTTGTTTTGATATTTAAGTAGACGCGCGAAGCTATGGCAAATAAAACTTTGAAGCTGTTGTAGAACAATCGATTTGGCGCCATAAATCAGCACAGTTGTGTCTCCGAGAGAAAAAGAGACGGAAGCATCGATCGAATTTGTTGTCAACGAACCGTCAGAGCTCATCATTAAGATTGTCTCTGTTTCGGAGCACAATGTCCCAGAGATACTCGATAGAGATAGTCACGTGTCGGATAAATTCTATGCGAAACGACAGTCACGACCTCTTACAAGGTGATCAAAATTTAAAAAAAAAAATGGATAAATTTATTTGTATATTGATGAAATAGATTCTAAGAAACATCTGAAGACCTCTAAAGTTATCATACAAATATTTAATTACTACAAAATTTTAAATAATTTAATAGATCAAAACTTGAAACATCTTCATATAAATGAATATCTTATAATATACAAATGTATTTTAATCATTAGCCTATCGTGCAGCGATATTTGCTGGCTGAATGTGAAATGAGTTGTGCGTGTTCGTGTCACCACACGCGACCAACACTCTGGTAGTAGTTGGTATCGCATATGCAAAACAGACATTATTAAGATCGACAAAAGCATTTTCACTTCGATTTTCGATATGCGCCGTTACAATAAGACTGTTTGGTGTTCGTTATGTGATTTAAGGGTATCGTAAATCACGCCGCTTGTCTAATTTCGTCTCGCTTGAGATTCCCCACATATTTGCCAACTCAATGGAATTATTTCTTCATTTTCAGAGTTCTGTCAAGTGCCTCCAGTATAGCCCCACAATTGTGGTACATTTTTGCACATGATCAACAAAACAGCAATCATCGATGTGTATCTGTGTGTATCTGTATCTGTATCTGTATCTGTATCTGCCTTTGTCTATCTACACATATCGATGACTGTTTCGTTGGCTTTTGCGCAGCATTTATCGTATCTTTATATGCATGCTGCAGTTGTAACTCACTTTGCATGTAGAAACCCCAGCACCGCCCCCTTTCAGTATTTGCCACTGTCGTGTTTTGTGATTCGAGTGTCTGTGATCTGTGTGTAGCCGATCCTCAATTGAGCATAATATTTACCAACACTCATTCATTCACTTGTTTTTTGTTTTTTCGACTTACGAAAACAGATTTCCCAACACAGATGTTGTTGTTATTATTGTATTTTGTAGTTGAGACATGGCAATTTAAAGCAGGATTGAGTTGTTAGTTATTTTGAAATTGACTACTTAACTAAAGATACAGCTCTTTAAAATAAATATCAGCTTGACTTGCAATTTCGAAAATCACAGATAAATATGATAAAAACTAGAAATATTTTTATATTTTGTATTATACGGACTTATGATATTTTAACGAAGTTATATAAGTTACAAATCAATCATATAAATGTTGAAACAAATGAACAATTAATTTTAGCCAGGACCACTGAACATATACAAATATTTGTAATATTAACTTGTCAATTACGTTCTTCTTTCGATTTCGAGTTCTGGTGTCTCCTCTAGTTTGAGAAAAATATCTGTGACAAAGCTCAAATCCTCAAATCGATAATTAGTATCAAACTTATAATTTCTTATAATTTTGATCAATACAACCTTTATAGATATTAATGCATACTGCCAACCTAATATTTAAAAAAATAATCCAATAATTGTTTTTATTGCTTTTGATTTAATTTTTATACTCACCAATACAGATTCGTTTCCCTTTTGAGAATGGCATAAAGGCGTAAGGATGCATTGCTTTCATTTTTTCACGACTACAATTTTCGGGGTTAAACTTTTCAGCATCAGGACCCCAGAATTCCTTATTACGATGCGTGTGAAATAAACTTATCCCTATCTGTAGTCCTTTTGGTAAAACAGCTCCATTTGATAGCTTTAAGTCTTGAGTTAATTCTCTTCCGATTAAGGGAACTGCTGGGAATAAGCGTAAACATTCATTGAAAACCATTTCCAAATATTCCATTTTTTCAATAACCTCATTTGTTACTTCAAAGTGTCCTGTATTCGGAAATACTGATTTGATTTCCTCAAAAACTCTTTCTTGCCATTCAGGATACATTGCCAAAAGCATTAAAGTGCAATAAGTAGTAGTTGCAGTTGTTTCATATGCTGCAATGATGATTGTATGACTTTCATCCTCAATATCCTTATAGCTGAGTATGTTGTTTTTAAACTTTTCAATAGCCACTTGAATAATTGAATTTCTCTTATTTATCGAAATCTCTTCATTTATCTTTGCATCTGCTAACTAAATTTAAACATTGAGTTTTATAGAAATAAATATTATAAATTTTGAAACCCTTTCGGTTGCCGTTTACCTTTCTGATTAAATTGCGAATCCGGAAATTCGCAGTTTGGAATTTATCGTATCCCAATAATTTGCGCATTAATTTATTGTTTAGCCATGGAAATATGATCAGTTTTGTTAAAATTTGAAAAATACTAAAAATATTTAAAATTAACAATCGAAAGGATGAAGATACCAATTGATGCTAAACTTACCACTTATAATCGTTCATTAAGGTATTATTTTTATAGATATCTTCCCCTTTAACATCGCTTCCCATTGTGGTTTCTAGTAATAAAGTTAATGAATATATCAAAATTTTAGTATTTTTGGTTTAGTTTAGTCTTACTTACGAGCTGCTATCCTGACAGTAAAGTTTTGAAGCAGAAAATTCAACTTCTGAACTGATTTTCCAACTAGACCATCAAGTTCGTTCAGGAGGGAATTTGTTTCATTGTTAATCACGGGTAAGAAACTAAGTAACATTTTATGACTGAAGGCGGGGCTTAAAGCTTTGCGGTGTGTACTCCATAGAGGATCTACAATATATTTTGAATAATGAAGACTAACTTAAGCTAATGCAAAATTAACACATTTACCTCTCATACAAATCAAACCATTTCCAACGAATTCCTTGATTTCATTGTACATTGGACGGGACTTATTAATAGCATATGAAGAGTTTAATATTTCCTGAATAATATATGGATCGGATGAAAATATTCCTGGATAAGGACCAAACCAACCACAAAATGTGGGTCCCCATATTTGAATATAGTTTCCAATCATAGCTAGGTGAGCTGCAAATAATCAGAAGTAATATAATCGCGAATTAAGGATGACATCGATGTAAAC
>JBANCX010000050.1:0-47315 GCA_037040065.1 Dettopsomyia nigrovittata
GTAACCAAATTTGGTATCATAGTTGGTGTAGTTCGCGCGCAGTACACTAATATTTTATTTTTTTGGATTTTCCCCCACCATCCCCTCAAATCGAAAAAAAATTTACAGGTGCAATTTTCCACTTATTCTTTTGAAACTCTGAATGTATACTAATGAGCTGACACCTGATCGCACTGTATCAAAAAATTTTGAATGCCACGTTCACAACGCCCAAAATCAAAAAAATGCGAATAACAGGTGTAATTTTTCACCTGTGTTCTTGACGCTTAGCATAAGTGATTTTTATCATAATATTTATCAAATGTACCAATTTTATGTCTATCGGATGAAAATTGTAGGATTTCTAGAGCAAACATGGCTTTCGCAAGGAGCTATCACTTGGATCGGGGTATCTAGTAGTCGAGCACACTCGAATAGAGCTTGTTTAATAATGGACTCAATTCAGTGCTGGGTTTTCTTGAACTAGTAAAGAATCCAGTTGCTTGGGAATCGATTCTGATTCGATTTGTATTAAAAGATTTTACCCGCAGAATAACATAACCTATACTTTAGGTAAATAAATTTAGGTCTCCTTATGACTATATTACTGCTCTCTCTTATAATAAATTCTAGGTTAGGTTTAGAAGACACTAAAATAAATAAAATACAAAAAAATAATGAACTTATCAATTATGTGCTTTAGGTGTTGTTCTAAACAAATGACGCGGAGTGTACTCGTCTAGGCCGATTGCTAATTTCCATAAAAGTTTATTTATTTATATACAAACGAGTATATATGTATACATATATATTGTAAACAAACTTCATTCATCTAAACATATCATGTTAATTACCATATAAGTTTATTGATAAATTGATTACGATATCCACATATGATGATCAATTCCTCATTTTTCAGCTGCGATATTTCCATTGATCGTCTTGCTATTTGCTGGCGGCTGGTCAGATCGATATAATAGACGTAAGCCATGCATGATATTACCAATTGTGGGCGAGGGATTGTCATTTACATGTAAGTAGTACATCAGTAGATACATTAAAATTTGTTAAATGTTAATAATATGTCTGATATGTATGTCTTTAGGTTTACTTATATCATCGATATTCTTCGATTCTTTACCTGTCGAATTTGGCATGTATTTGGAGGCGATTGTACCGGCTCTATGCGGTGGTCTTACCTTCTGTCTCATGGCTGTCTATAGTTATATAACGATAGCAACTCCCGAAGAGGATCGTGTCTTTCGCTTTGGCATCTTTGCCATGTTCATTACAGGTGTACCCTTCCTGGGCGCTGTCAGTGGTGTACTCTTCAAGACCTTTGGCTATACGAGTTAGTATGGAAATGGAGTTTTTGGATATTTAATGGAAATTTGTTTTTTTTTCGTTCAGTTTCTTTTGCCTCAGCTGCTATATTCCAAGTTATAGCCATTTTATATATTGTATTTTGTATAAAAGAGATAAAACCTGAAATTAAATCTAATGCCGAACCATCGTCAACAACACATGCAGCTGATAACCTGGCATATGAGCAAACCAATTTGGATGATTTACCAGTTAATAAAAATGTTAATTTTCAATTGACACCACAAATGGAACCACCGAAAAATGAACCACCTCCGGTACCAAAACGTCGTTCCTTGTTGAAAGAACTATTTGATCCGACCTTGGTATTGGATTGTCTTAGATTTCCGCTAGTTAAACGTAAGAATCATGGACGTCTTCTATTGATACTCCTAATATTGGCTTACTTCTTGACTCTGGGTCCTGCGACGGGTGAAAATGATTATTGGTATCGCTTCTGTTTGAAGAAACTGAAATGGAATGGCAATGATTTTAGCATCTTCTTGACCATATCCGGTGGAGCAGCATTAGTTGGTACATTTATAGGCACTGCCATACTCAGTAAATGGCTTAAATTCTCTGATCCAACAATTGGTATACTTTCGGCTTTGTGCATTGTCTGCTCTCGTATCTTATATGTAAGTAACTATTATAAATTTATGATTTCTTTTTTAATCAATAACTCTTTCAATAGACTCTATCATCCAATACCACGTCATTTTATGTGGCCAGTGTGGTTGATATGTTTGTCAGTTTGCGTGTTATTGCCATTAAGGCAATTGGCTCTAGTATTGTGGCTGGTGATGAGCTAAGTAAGTTAAAATTACTTAAAATCATTAAAATTTCTTTACTTTTTATTTTGTAATATTATATTTTTTAAGGTAAAATGTATTCAATTTTGGGTATAAGTGAACCCATTGGCCAGTTTATCTTTCCACCTATTTATAGTGAGATATACAAAAGCTATGTCGATCAATATCCGGGCGCATTTTTCCTGTTTGGTGAAATCTTTTATATACCCAATGTGCTGGTCTTTGTGTAAGTATGATAAACATAATTTAAATTTTAAATTATTAATTTATTTGTTACCTTTTTTAGTTTGTGTTATTTCTTGATGCGTCGTCGCAAGAATCAGGAGAATAAAAATACTCAGGAATTGTCCCAAACAAATGATGGCAATCGTCAATTAGGTGCTGCCAATGGCACTGAGATTACTAGTCTATAAATCAATTAAATATATATATAAATATTCTATATAATTATATACACAAAAAGAAAATAGAAAACTGGCAGCCAAAAGCCAAAAAGTTTATTTTTGTTTTCTATATATAAACTAAACTAAGGACAATCCATGGATTTGATTTAATTTTCACGTGCCCGATATGTTAAGCTCTTGAGCTTAAGACTTGTTTGCGTTTTAAGTAACTGTTTTTGGACTTGTAGTTACCCTGTAAATACACTATTATATTTTTGGTATTTTATCACTCAAATATCAGTACAACGAAGGTATGCTTCACATAAGAAATACAATTTTTCTATTCTTCAATGGTTTTTTTACAAAGTCAGCTTTATGGGCAGTAGAATTCTTAACTAGTTCTAGTATCAAACTGCTGGTATAGTAATCAGTCGAAGCGTATATCGATAAAGACTAGCTTTTGAGCCTGGTAACTGAGCATCTTTGTATTGAGACCTAGAGCCCGCTTGCACTAATGATATAAGAAAAAATCAATTTTTTAATGAAATCAACGTTTTTCAATAAATTTTATTCATTAGGATTAATTTAATTTCCATAACTTTTGTATTTAAAATATATTTTTTAGAAACTTTAAGTTATTTGCTTTATTTGAAACCCTTTAACTTAAGAATTTGAAGAAAAGTGCTAACTCGTACTACCCTATAACCACCCATAATATACTATCTTTTGTTTTATCATTATGGACCTGTTTTTTGGCCAAGTGGCAATTTTCCAATCAACAAATGCATTCAATTTGATCAGCCAGCTGTAGAGTAGTGGGCGTGTCTGTGGCATATGGTGTCTAAATGCCATCTTGGCCACGCATGAAAACAATTGGCAACTAATAATCTCAGTTAATCTGCATGTGTGTGTGTGTGTGTGTGTGTGTGGGCCTTGCGGTCTAGCTTGAGTGGGTTTGTATGTATTACCCCTTTGATGCCACATTTATGGCTCTCGAGGATTTTAAGGAAATTGCTCTACGCTGCTTACAATATAAAAGCTCGTTGTCGATTGCATAAAAGGCTCAGACGCTGTTTGGGCCTGATTGTGTGTGGTTTTTGGTTAGAATAAAAAATTCTCGATTCTAGGCAAGTGTAAAATATAAAACATAAAAAAGAAGAAAGAACAAAGAAAAGAAAAAGTTTTTTAATTTAAGTGAAAACTGTGTTGCCAAAAAAAAAATGTTGAAAATGAGAGAAACATTTAATAAATTAATTATTTGTTATATATTTTATATTAAGTTATTTAAGATATCTTAAAAATTTGAGACCTTAATATTGAAATCTTATTTTGAGTTACATTATTTCAGGATCTTTCTTATATGATTGATTATATTCTAGTTTTAAATAATAGCTTTAAAATCTATTTTAAATTATCTAAAAGAACAAAAGAAAATTACAAATTTTTCTAGAATAGGGAACTATAAAAAGAATAAAACATTATGATAATTATTAAATTATTAAGATGGTAAGGTTTCTATGGCATAATTCAATAAATTTTTCATTAAAAATAATTAGGAAAATAATAGAAAAATCTTGAATTTTTAAATTTACGTACAAAACTAGAATAGATCTGTACGTAAAATAGCTTGAAATGGCAACACTGGTCTCTCTCAAGTATAAAATTCTCTTTCTTCTCTTACTTTGTTTCTCTTTGCAGTTTTGCAGGCAACGTTCTACAAACATGTTGCGTCTCTTGCTGCTGCCTCTCTTTATATTTACGCTGTCCATGGCGTGTATGGGACAGACCTTTCAGTATTCTCGTGGCTGGACAAACGGCAAGAGAGCACCGCCTGCTAATGTTCTTACCAATGCTCATAATCTGGGTCTATTGGATTTGTATGATCTACAAGATATATCAAATGAACGCAAATTGGAACGGTAATGGATTGATTCCTATCTAGTATATACATATATAATAAATATTTATTTATAAATTGTTTTAATTTTCTTTTATTTAGTTGCCTCTTGCAATTGCAGCACTTTGTGGGCAATGCACTTTCACATCGAACCTATGCCAATGGCTTAGCTTATAATGCCAATAGACCGGATACGGAATCAGATATATTACGTGATACGCACATTCATTCAAAGCCCAATACAAATGCTAATAGTAATGATAATAGTTTATTTGGGAACCCCAACAATCATCATCAATCAAATGAACTCTTCGAGGTGCTCAATGCGGCTGTGCCGGGTGCTGAGACGCTCGAACCAAATGATTATGGCAAGCATTGAGTCACAGATAGAATATCTTAAAATGTTCTTCTCCAAAAAAACAAAAACAACAAAAATATTGTTAAATGAATAATTGACGTTATTAGCAAGAAATGCTACAAAAACGAAAAAAAAAAATGTTCAAAAAATTAATGTTGCCAAAAGGCAAAAATTTGTTGGTTACAATAATATTAATAATAATATTTATAAAATGTTAAACAAAATTATTTAATAAAAGTGTGCTGCATATAAATATAATTTTTATATTTACCCAAATTTAATTTATGTTTTAAATAATTAATTTTATTTATTTTTGTTTAGTTATTTGTACACAAGTCGCTAATTTTATTTAAGTTTTAATTTATTTTTTAAGTTTTCTTACAAAATATATCTTTTTCAGTTATCTTATTGTCATCACAATTATTTCATTAATCTTATATTTATTTCAAATTTTATATAAAATTGATCAATTATTTTTAATTATTGCAATTTATTACTATTTTCAAAATAATTTATATTTTTAAGTTCAATTAAATTGAACTTTTTTTTGTTAAACTAGATTAGATCCACTTCAGAAAAACACTTTTAAGACCAGGCTAAGACAAAAGCAACATAAACTCAATTTCATAAGCTTAGAGAGCTTTAAAATGCTTTTAATTATGATATAAAAGTCATTAAACAGGACTACTATTATGTGATTAAGACCAGAGCTGGTTAATTCCTTACTTATTTTATATGAGGTTAATATAATAAAATTTCGATACAAACTTTGTCTAGTTCAGTTCATGGTTTTTGTCTTGGCTAAGCGAGTGCACAGTTCTCGTTATGCGTGCGCGCGCTTTGTTAAATGTGGCGCCATCTTTAGTTTAATTATGCAAAATTGAACTGCTTGATGCATAACCGTTTTGACAAAACTGTACTACATTTTACTAAAACGTTTAATTAAAGATAAATTATAAGAACTTTTTATATATTTAGGGTTTTCACTAAGCGTTGTATCGTTGCAAAAGTGTAAGACACTCCAACAACAATTTGTATGGAGTGTCACTTGCAACGAGAGCAAGACTCCGACCCTTGACTATGAAAATCGTTGTTTCATTGCAAAATTGTTTAGTGTTGGTATAGGCAAAAAAAACATGAGAGTGTTGCAAAAGTCGCGAAAAAATACGTTAAATTGTTTGGTATTTCTAGGTGTATTTTAGTGGTAAAAACAAAAAAAAGCTGTTTGTTAATTGCAACCAATTGTTTGATTGATTTCGGTACTTTTGCGTTGTCGACAAAATCGTCCCAAATTTCATCCAAAGCAGCATGGTTACCTGTAATAATTTTTTACAAATCTATTAATATTTACACATAATGCATTCCAATACATACCGTCAATTATTAAATCACTTTCATTAATTGCTTGGAGTGCTCTCCATTCCATAATTGTCGATTTTACACTTTTAAAAGGCATAATTACTTTCAAATTACTCTCACAATATCAAACTTAAAATAGTCGAACAGCTGTTCAATAACTTTTGCAACACTCGTTCGTCTACACCACATAAAATTGGATGCTCACGTCGTACTGTTGCAAACTGTCTCTTTTGCAACGATACAACACTTACTTGAACACCCTAATTGTTTTTTATTAAAAATAGTTATGTACTTAATGATAAATAACAAAAACTAAAAAAAAATATTCATTTTCAGTTAAGGAATCATATTTTCCACAAATAACTTTTCAGGAGAATTTTTTGATGGATTTTTTGCAAGTTCAATATAATAATTTAATTTTTAAATTATTTCAAGTTTTATTAAATTGAAATATATTAAAATGTCTTATAAGTATAATAATATACTTTTTTTTTAAATTATTTTTAAAGCAAAATAATTTCATTTTTCGTTAATATTTGTGATAATAAATTTTGTTATTTTGTTATCCTTGCAAATCTTATATTCAGTACAACTTTAATAAGTTAGAAAGTTTTAGTTAATACTTTAAAAAATATGTAAATATCAAAAGAAATAAAGAAAATGAAGAGAACTTAACGATATTTCAAGTCAATCGCACTTAGACGTAAAACGTATAAAATAAAGAGTTTATATAAAAATCAAGTACTATAAAGAAGGCATAAAGGGTATATTTTCGAACTAAGGGGCCATTCCATATTTTCTAGAAAATATATCTTTTTAAGCTTATTCAGCATTCGATTGTGGTGTGGCTTAATAAACAATAATGTTTATGGTCTATGAGCAAAGTTTGAACAATCATCATCAATCAAGAATAATGTAAGGGTTGCCACGAGCCGGGCGCACAATCATAATGTTCGGCAATGAAACGAGTTATAAGAAAATCAATCCAAAAATGAAAATAGATACATTTGTCTATGCGTAAATATCTATTAATAAATATTATTTTTTGTTGAATACAAGATACTTTAGTCAATTATTATGCAATTCACTTGTAAGCATATTAATAATTTATAACATAAAATCCGAAATGAAATTATTATTACATGTCTCATAGTAGTAGCTATGTAGTTTTGTATATAAATATATATATTTTGTTTGGTCGTAAATGCGCATTTATGACAAACGTTATGTGTTTAGATGGGAAAATGTTGTCGTGGCGTCCGTGCGTGTCCCTTTTGATGGAAAGCAGTAACCATTTAATTTCAGAACAGGGATGAAATAAGGAACAAGAACTGACAAACATCTCTCAGCATCTTGTAAGTTAATTAGTTTAAGTGACTGAGGAGGAAATAGTGTATGTGTGTCCTTGCTGCACCTGCACGAGAGTTAGAAGAGAGCGACTTGTTCTTTCTTTCTTTGTTTTCTTTTTTATTGAGCGGCATCAAATCAAATAGACTGACATAAAGCCCAACTAGCTCATCATTCACGCAATCCCTTCATAAAAAAGATATATGACATACAGTCAATGGGGAAAAAAATAGATACAAGTACAAAATGTGGAAGCAATAGAGAAACGCAGTTTTCAAAATTGAATTGCTAACAAGCTAATCGATCCTCGGGGAGGGTGTCGCATGCATCGCTGGTCGCAGGACGAACAGGACACGAACGTTGCGGACACACTTTTGTAGAGTCGCACACTCGCACAAGCGCACGCCCTCGGATGCTTGGGGAATATGAATTTATATCTTTTAATCTGCACGATAGGCACGAGATGAGGCATTGTCGGCAAATGAATGAATTTTTCCATAACAGTCTGCTGCTGTTGGTACTACAAGCATAAAAGTGAAATTAAGGACGCAGGACATATTTCAACAAATGCAATTCAAGCTTGCGCTATGTTTATTGTCAATGTCAAGTGGGCCCTTCGGGGTTGTCAAGTGTTTTGCTCCCCTGATCTCTCTCTCTGTCTCTCTCGCTTTGTATCTCTGGGGGGTTGCGCTCTGTTGCCTTGTGTGTCCTGACAGTGTAATTGCATTAAAATGCAATACGAATTGAAGCTTAAGCTTGCTTGTTGCTTTCCCAGGCTACTTGTCCTGTGACTGTCATCATTGACATCTCACATTGAAGTGCTATCGAATGTATTGTGTATGGTATCCTTGTGTCCTTGTAGGTGCCAGTTAATCCCTGAATTTTGATATGTATTGAAAGCTGCTTTTAACACCTTTTCAACATGGCCCAAAAGTGACCAAGCGGCTTTCGAGGACATGTTATAGTCTACTGACAAGCTGCAAATGATATTGACAACAATTGACTGCAAAAGAATTAAAATGTATAAAAATTTAAGAAAAGAATTTCAGTTTTTCTTAAATGTTAAATATTTAATTATTGCCTACATAAGATCATAAGAGAAATATTCAATTAAGTCGGCAAACCTCTATTTTAATTTATTTAAAATAATCCTCAAATAGAGAAAATAAAGGGAAACTAGAGGAAATGTTTAGTTCAATCATTATAGCTAAGAGAACACAATTCCTTCATTTTATCGGCTAAGTACTTGGGTTAGTTTAATTATTCGAGAATTAAGGAACACACTTATTTACTAAATATAATCCAGCCCAGCAAGAACCCAATATTTTTCATCATCTCAGACTTCTCTCGGTTCAGGGAATAGGACAAATCAAACTTCCATTTTACCAAAGTCAAAATATTATATTATATATAAATACTTAAGACTCTTAATTAAAAAGTTAATTATTATTATTTAGTTTATTAACCAAAAACCCTTTTTTTTAAATATAGAACTTAGATCTGTGTGTTCTTTTTAAGTAAAACACTTCTAATCGTATGAACGTCTTATAATTCAGAGGAAAATATAAACTTTTTTTTGATTTTTTTACAATACCTATAAATATAAGGAGGTACAAAAGAAATCTCTACGAAACAAATTTCAATGAAATTCAAAAAAAAATTGCGTCCTATTTAGGTTAAGAGAGATATATGTGCCACCTCCCATTTAGAGAAATAATCCAAAATTTAACTGAGGAACAAAAAACATTGTTTTCTGAAATCGGAACTAATTAGTTTATAAATTCGACATTGACTTGATTAATTTACTCATAATTTACATTAACAAGTTGACAAAAATTTTCCCAGGGCATTCATCTATGTGTTTGTAGCAATTGTGAAGGGTACAACAATTATCAAAATACTGAGATAATCTTAACACTGTAGCTGTTGTAGTTAATCTATAAAATCTAAACAATACAGAGAGCAAACAGTCCTTATCACACCCATCCAGTCCATGCCTTCATCCAAACAGGATAACAATTATATTAAACAGCAAGGAAAACAACATTTACACAGGATTTGTAACAGGATACGCGTGTAACCACGAAATGGCAAGTCAAAGGAACAGCGACAAGTACTCGTCCTCGTCGTATGTACGTAAAACACCCTTTCAATTAAATATTTGAAAACAACATTCGGCAATTACACAATTGACACTAGGCGGGTGAGAAACCACCCATAAACCCTCCAACCCTCGAAGTAGCTACCAAATGGCAACTTCATCAATTTGAAATGTTGGCTTGGACTTGGCACGCGCGTCAATTTTCACTGCGATCTGCATTTAAAGGCCACAGGGATTTGAATTGAGAAACAGAAACAGAAATATAAATAGGAAAGTAAGAGAAATACATATATAGAGATTGTGAATGTGGGGTGGTTTGGTTTGGTTTGGTTGACTGTTTCAGTTATATATATAGGAAAGTCAGTGGCAGGTTCATAAACAACATCAACAACAAGGACAAGCTGTGCTCGTTAAACATTAGTCAACATGAGCATGACATGGGGCAGACCTTCTCATCTCCGTATTTGTACAACGCTCTCAGTTAGTGATGGACGTGTATCAACTTTTACGAGCGTGACACGAGCACAAATACGACCACGAACGCGAAGTATAAATGTTTTGAACACAAACACGCATGGGATACGCACGACTTTTTCAAAAAATCAAAATGTTTCATGTAATTTACTAATATAATTCATTAATTATAACTAAAAACATTTCATTCGAATTCTTGTTGAGCAGAAAATCTAAAATTTTTAACATATTGTCACGATATCAAATAAAATAATTGTCCAACTCTATTACGTTAGAACATTCCGGGTGGTATTGTACAGCCGGAGTAAGCCCGTATTCACGTTCGTTTTTGAAATGTCGTAAGTCGTGGCCTTTTCTTTTTTTTTTATTGTTGGCCCATTCGTTTTGTCGTTTATTTTTACAACCAAGCATTTATTTGGCCAAGCAAACGGCCCAACAAAAAATCTGTAGAATTTACGTAGTCGTATTTTAATATGCATTGGGGAAAAATTTACCAACCAACCGAGAACTGAGCAGGATTGAGTGTGGATGGATTATGGTGGGAGTATACCTGAGAAAATATCTCACTAAATGAGTTTCTTTTCATTTCAATTTTCATACGGCAAATGCGTAAAATTTGTTACGGGCCCCACTTGTTCTGATTGAGGCAATTGCCAGGCTCGTTCCCATGCTCCGATTCATTGCATTATTTATGCGACAGCTACGAATTTTGACTTGACTCTAAGCTTAGAGCAAAGAGAAAAGAAAGAAAAATTACGTAAAAATCAAAAATTTGCCCAGAAGACCACTTATACAGCTAAATCCAAATTTAACTTCAGACAAAAAGGCCAAAATAAAAGAAAACCAACCGAAAAAAAGGTCAATTCTGTTGTATCAAATAAAAGATGCAAATGCTGTTGCGTCCATGAAATGGACAATTGGGAATGAGCACAATCAAAAATGAAAACCAAGAAAGAACTTGAATGTTTTCTATAACACAAGTCGATGTTTGAATACACTGAAAATACTAACTTAGATATGTGTATTTAAAGTAGCTCTCGAACTCTTACCATATGTTTATCTTATCTAGATGATGTTTAAATATAATACAATTTCTTAATTATTTTCTCTTTATTCAATAAATTTCCGTACAGCACATAGTTAGTCAACCCTATTTTGGCTATAAATAGGTCCATTTATTGTTTAATCCTGGTTACTACATTGAGATCATGTAGGGTAACATAAAATATAATATTTTTCCGTTTATTGACAGGATATAGACTCTTAACCCTTAGTCGTATAGGGTCTATAAGAGTTGTTCTACTCAAATCTTTGACTTATAAATACAAGGTTCTTTATAAATTTATTGATCTATTAGTTGATTTTAAAGCAGAAAGTTGTTCTTTCAAAACACCACTCATTCAATTCTCCACAAATTTCATATTTCCTAAAGTTAGAGTATTTTCTGTATGAAATGAAATGAAGGTTTTCGCTCTTTGCTAAAGTGGAAATCTTGCACAATTTGCGAGCTTAATATTAATATTTTAGAAGCTGACATTTAAATAGACATTGGAGATTTGTAATATCATATATTTTGTACTGTGTATATCTTGATTAACTATTTGTCTTCTTGTTGAAACTGTCCCACTCTCTAAAAACCTCTCTGGAAAACCTTCAGAATTTCCCTTTTAATTGTAGCATTGATTTGCTTAAAATACAATTTTTCAAAAACATAAAAAATAATTTACCAAAAAAAAGCAAAAAACAAACAATTTTCACGCCATAACTCTAATGGAATTCAACATAAATTTTCTCTAGCTTTTCAATATTTGATGAGCCCTTTTTTTTCTGACCAAATGCAGCAATAAAAAATTGAAATGTTATTTTCCATTCCTTTAGCTGTTACGAAAAAAAAACGTCAAAAAGTCTGTGAATTGTGCTTGTTGTTGTTTTTGTTTTATTTACAACGTTTTATTGACCATGTTATAAATTTGTGTGTTTGGCTATAAATATCGAAAATACTCGCACTTGTAATCCGTACTCCTCTCATGGACTCTGAACTCAATTCCTCCAGCTAGCCGTTGACATTTGTAGCAAAGGTCAGAAAGGGGGTTATATAGACAATCAACCCCTCGTACTATAACAACAACATCAGGCTGACCACTCAATACTGTTTGAGTTATATGTCTGTCTCTTTACCCCAGCACTTTACACTTTACACTCTCCACTTTCCACTTTCCACCTTCTACTTTCTACCTTTATTTTGTATGTTTTTTTATATTTATACACTTCTGATGTGATTTTGCACTCAATTGGAAACAACTTGATTAAATTTTCATGTCGAATTGCATAGAAAGTGTGAAACACGAACTTTTACTCCATCTCTAACAATCTATATAATGTTTTTAGTGTAAATTCTGATTTATTCTTAATGTATTTTAATGGATTTCTTATTTTTATTTTATAGATACGTAGATACTATAACAACAGATGAATAGAATGTTATAGAATCTATTGGATATCCATGAACTAGTATGGCTCTATAAATAATTATTGACATTTAGTTTATCTGATAATAGTTAAAATATTTTAAACAAAGATAATTTTTCTTAAAAAAAAATTATAAATAGTATTATTTTAAGTGGAAAAGTCTTTCAAATATTTATTTAAAAGAACAAAAATAATAATACAATTATTGAATGAAGTATAAAATAATGAAATCAAGTAATAAATTAATCTTCGTTTTAAGATCAACATCATTCTAGAAAAGAAGAATTAAAAAATACATGAAATCGCTATAAAATATAATCTTACAAAAATCATTTTAAAGCTACAATAACTAACTTGATCTTTTTCTCTTAAACAGATATAATTTATTAAACTTACAACGCTTTAACAATAAAAATTCTTATATTTTATTAAACAATATCAACGTAATCGTCCTTAATAATAATCTAAAAGTTTTTATTATTCAGGTTTCTCACTATTCTAACTATTAATTCACAAGAATCTGTTAAAACAAAAAAAAAAATTTATTTTAATGAATGGAATTTAAAAACAAAAGTTGTCAAGTATTACTTAATTAAACAACAAATCTTTAAAGCGTAAACAATACTTTGCTCTCTGGGGTCTCTGGCTATTAGCTTATCGGTTAAATAGCACGTGTATCTCGTATGATACTTAAATATATATTTTTATATTTTATTTTTTTTTGTGACCTTTCTAAATCATTTAGCCAGTCAATGTACAACAATAAAAACACACGACAAACAACATATCATCATGAGTTATTAGCATATTCTTTGCTCAAAAAAACAAATAAACATGGTTTCTATAGGACTACAAGTTGTAGTACTACGAGTATATATATGTTCTTAACAAGTCAAGCACACTCGACTACGAGATACCCCGATCCAAGTGCTAGCGATGTTGACCTCGCTGCAAGCTCCTTGCAAACACCAATAACAAACCTGTTTGCTCTAGAAAACCTACAATTTGAATCCGATAGACATTAAATTGGTATATTTGATAAATATTATAATGAAAATCACCTATGCTGAGCCTCAAGATCATAGGTAAAAAATTACACCTGTTATTCGAACTTATTGATTTTGGGCGTTGTGGGCGTGGTACGTAAAATTTTTTGATGCATATCGATTAGTTTTAAGCTCATCAGCATACATTTCGAGTTTCAAGATGATAGGTGGGAAATTGCACCTGTAAATCTTTTTTTCATATGAGCGGAGTGGTGGGGGGAAATTGAGCAAAAAAAAATATTACGGTATAGCGCGTACAGTATTCGGACCTGGATACCAAATTTGGTTACTGTAACTCTTATAGTCTCTGAGATCTACGCGTTCAAACAGACGGACGATAGTCAGACGGGTGGACGGATAGACGGAAATGGCCAAATCAACTCTGCTGTTGATGCTGATCAAGAATATATATACTTTAAGGGGTCGGAGATGTCTCCTTATGCCTGTTACATACATAGTCACAAAACTATTATACCCCTTTCCATTTTTCAATGAATCGGGGTATAATAAAACTAACAAACTCACATAAAACTAATGACGGACCAAATGATTAATTTACAAAACAAATGTGTCTGGCAACGGTGTTTTCTGTGTGGTCATTAGAAGTTGTCATCGCACCGGAACCCAAACTCAAAACTCTAACTCAAAGAAGGAACGACTATCATCGGTTCACCGAAGCTATTTTACTCTCGCAAAATAATTTCGTTCGATTATTTCTTAGGCAGCTATATGATATAGTGATCCGATTTTGATGCGGCTTCGTCATATTATATATATTATAGTTAAACTCGTAATCTCTGGGAAAACAAAACAGTTCTTTGTATAACGAGTGTGTTTTTGATCGATTATTCCTATGCCGCCTATATGATATAGTAATGCGATTATGTATATTATAGTTTTGCATATATGTAAATACCTAATTTAGCTTAAATCGGTTGGAAAATACAAAGGATATGCATACATCGACTGATTTTGGGCCGATCAATCATATAAAAGTTATATGATGTTGTCATCCAATTTTATTCCGACTTAGTCAGATAGCATATGTTGTAGTTAAGCTTATAAATTTCGTTAAAATCGGTTGACAAATAAAAAACATATGCATACGTTAAGATTTTGGGCCGATTATTCCTATGACAGCTATCATATAGCTACTGATCCGATTTCGTTGCGACTTTGTCAAATTATGTATAATTTAGCTAAAATCGCTTGGAAAACAACAACATTTTTGTAATTTTTTATATTTTGAGTGTGTGGTTCGACCGATTGTTTCTATGGCAGCTGCACGATATAGTGGTCCGATCGGACCGATTCCGACAGTATACAGTACAGTTAAAACAAGCATCTTTCGCTCCAAAATTAAGAGATTGGTTAATATATAAGCCCACGGACTAATCAAGAAATACATATGTTAATGTATATTCTTTATGATTATAGTTGCGCCTTCATCTATGCGTTACACATTTCAGTACAAAATTAAAATACCCCCCGGTGAGGGTATAACAACTGTATAGAGAACAACGTTCCGTTTGAGTTTGAGTATATAATGGCTGCCTTTTCGTGCTGTTGTGGGGGATGGATATACCCCGTAATGCACTCCATTTACTCCATTTTAAAACTCATTTTGTTTGATGTTTTTTTTTTCGTAATTTTCTTGTTTTTGTGTGCTAGTTTTAATAGCGCTACTGTCGACTGTGTACATTATTATCGTAGACCTGATATAGACAACTAATGACAGCTTTGTCAACAATAGTTTTCTCCATTTTGAATACCCTGCATTTCAAATTCTGAAGGAGTATACATATTTTGAATGTTTTTTTGAGAAGAAAGATAAAACTATTCATCTGAATCGAAATATATTGAATTAGGCTTTATGGAGGAAATTATGATTGATTGAAAATAATTGACAAAAGTGAGAAGAAGAAAGTTAAAGATTGTAGTAGACAAAAATATGACGTAAGTTGCTCAGAAGACAATCAATTTTAGACAATTATACTCTTACTCTCCTTTAAGGAAAATTTTTACTGTTTCTAGCTTTAATTAATAAATTCCAATAAATTCCTTAAATTTTTGTGTTTAGAAAACTGTTTCCTATGGAAGAATGGGGTGAAGCATATAAGGTAAAGTATTTGATTGTATCATTGATGATCCTTGCCCCTGCTCTCTTCAAGCCGACGCAGTACCTCCTCTTGATGCCCTCTGGATTGTCTCTCAACGCCCGTTAACTAACGAACTTAAGTGCGCGACGGGTTTCCTAAAACTTTAAACTTTAAAGAGTAAAACTAACTTCAGTGAATGATGTAGGAGGAGTCTCGGAACGGATTGCATGAATGCAAATAGTGCATCAGGTCGTGACCCGACAGGGTTGTTAAAGCCAAATAATAATAATAAACTGTTTCCTATACAAGTTAAGAACTATTTTAAAGTGCATTCCAGAGATTTTATTATATTTGCACTAGTCAAAGACTGAATTTTAATCCAACCATAAACTTCTAATAACCTCCGTTTATCAAAATTTGCGCAATTCTCTTTTGTATTTGTTTTTATACCTAATTGTATTACCCATTAAATATTATCAAAGAATACATATACATATATACATATACAGGGCACACTTTAGTCGTTCAAAAGTGAGCATTAAAAAAATTTGGCATTTTTTTATTTTTATTTTAACGTATGCTATTAAAAATGGTTTCCTTTATGACATTTTTTTTTTCGTTTTTATGGCTGCCATGTGCAGGGTTGACAGGCCAACCAGCGGTGACCATAATTAGAGGCTAGACTTGTCACCGTTAGACATACAAATAATACAAAACAAAAAACAAAAAAACTAACTACAGTAAAAACTATAGCAATTGCAACTCATATTTAATTTAAATGTCAAATTATCGTTCTATCTCTCTCTCTGTTATTTGTCTCTCCTGCTATGATGGCCGCTAATTATTTGCTGTCACTGTGTGCCGTCTACTGTGACTTAGTCGTCTATTGTGACTGGCTGCCTGTCTGTCAAATTTGGCTGTCACTTTTTTTGAGCAATTCCCCAAGTATTGTTATTTGTGATTTTTGTTTTTAAATGTATTGTGTTTGTGCTAAAAAAAAGGCTAAAAACTAATTTGAAAAATTGCTTTGTTCTAAACAATTCAAGTTTAATGTAGCGCCCAGTTTATTTGGTTGGCTTAAATCCCTTTCAATCTAACCATAATCCAAATTGACATGACAGCCGGACCAAGAGGCTTCATTTGAAATCCAACTGCCTTCAATTTCAACTTTAACTCCATCTCCAGTTGTGAGCTTCTGCTTCGGCTTTATCTCCAGTTGGCTTATGTCCTTGCTGTCTTGTTGACCAACCGCATGGCTGTTCATTTGTATTTTTCATATCCAGTCGTCTCTTGGCCAACTGACAACCACCCTCTTCTGGTCAGTTTCAATTTGGTCTTTTCTTTTTGTTGAATTTTGGCAAAAAAAAAAGAAGAGAAAACTTTTGTTGCACACTCTCCATGTGGCATCTAAGCCGCAGACCGACCGACCTGTGCTCCTGCAGCTCCTGTCATTTAACTAAGTGGACGACATACACTACAAATAGATTGTTTGGCTCTGACTTTGAGCACAAGTCCAAGCGGCTGGCCTGTCCGCAACTTGCCTCAATAATCAATCAAACCTGGATATTCTCTTTCTCTTTCAAGAGTTTGTTGGGTCTGCCAATTAGATGATTTAACCAACATGCAATGTTGGCACAAAGTAACCAAATCAAACAAATTGTTATCCTCATTACATAAAATATGGTTTAACAATGTTATGTTATAATACAACTACCTTATGTTCTACCTGCTGCTGCTGCTGCCGTTGGCCACAAAGAAATAAAAATAAAAATTGTCCAATTAAACGCAATTTATGCGAATTTCCAAGTAGTCCCAGAACAGGAAGAGGAACAAACAAATGAACACAACAGGAGTCAAGCGATGGTCGGAAGAGCAAAAGAAGCAGCGGCAAATGCCAAATTAAAAAGGTGTCTCTGCTGAAGTTTCAATAAAGAGCATTTGATTGTTGGCCTAACTATAGATAGACAGTGGCGCAATTCAACAATATTTGTGTGTTTGAAAAATTCAAGAATTTTTATATTATATTCTCCCTAAGATCTTATGATCTTTTTTTTCGCTCAATTTGTGGGCCCACTGTGCGTTATTTGTCTGCAACATTGTTGGCGCCGTCATTTAACTGGTTGCCACAAATGGTTTACTTCCGCACAAAGCGAGGGCGAGGACGAGGACGACGACGACCACGACCACGACCACCCTGCCAACTTGTAGGAGTTCAAATGGACTTTGAAG
The DNA here is from genome assembly GCA_037040065.1 of Dettopsomyia nigrovittata. NCBI lineage: Eukaryota > Metazoa > Arthropoda > Insecta > Diptera > Drosophilidae > Dettopsomyia > Dettopsomyia nigrovittata. The sequence continues at coordinate 17,916 of JBANCX010000050.1, forward strand.
TTGGCTAATGTGACAGCGGGCAACACTTTAGGATACAAGAATAATGCCACTGGCGGCTTCTTGCCTTAATAAAGGGACTACCTGCTGTCCAGGCGGCGTCTGTTTGTTTTACCTTTCAACGCCAAAAATATAAAAAGAAGAAAAAAAACCTTAAAAAACACGTAATATATTTATAATGAAAGGCCGCTGGATATTATAAATATATCTGTATGTTGTGTTAAGTTCAGGGTTGTCTTCTTTTCGGGCTAATTGTTATTGGTTTTAAGCAAGGATTAAGACTATACTACGTATAGCAGATGCTGAAAAGTGGATTAATTATATTAAATACTCTGAATTTAATTGGTCTTTAATCTTAAATATATTTTTAAAGTATCGTAAAACCGAAATAATTCATCAGATGCAAACATTTATATCGATTTGCCTTATTTAATCAACAATATTTGGGAAAATTCCAAATTAAAAATGAAACTCGAGTTTTTTGAAAATTTATTTTCTTTGATTTTGTGGTATTTATTTAATTTTTTTTTAATTTAGTTTATTTTTATCATGTTAGGTTTAGGTTAGGTTTACTATTAATTCATTTATAATACTAGGTAATGCCATTTGAGTTTTGCTTAAGTTTAAAATACAATACAAGCCATATATTTAAAATTTTGTTTTTTCTTTTTTTATTATTTTATTATTAATGTATATATATGTGTGTGTTATGTATGTAATTTGTTTTTTTGTTTGACATTTTGAGATGCATTTTTGTGTGTTAAGTGTTGAACAATAATAAACTAAATCGAAAGGAAAACACGTCGCTACAAACTAAAAGAAAAAACTACTTAAATACAAAATTGTTAACTTAAGCTAAGAACTAAAACGTGTCTACAGAGTAAAGCTAAATATTTACAATTGATTGTTGAATTGACAGTAAAAACAATAGCTGCAGCTGTACATTCTACACCAGTTTTTACTGTACACATAATGCATATACATGTATGTATATTCGATTTCTAGTACTATTTACAAAGCAAACTTTATCACAAATAAACCTTACATATAAACTATATATGTATGTATGTATTTATATTTTGCATATTTGTAGACGATTAGCAGCCCGCTGCATGGGACGCCTCTGCCCATGGCTGTAGTCCATGCAATGCTGCTAGCGGAGCACCATTGACCCCCGTTTGTGAACTAAGTGGCGCTGATGGCGGTGCAAAGCCCTTGCTTATGGCCTCTGCCTGTAGTGAGAGCATCAATCGATTAGCTGCTTGACGCTCAGCTTCGCGCTCCTCTGCTGTCTGACGTCTGCCAAAGAAGAGAGTAAAAAGAGAGAGTGTGTTTGTAAATAAATTGTGATCGTCTTAGTGAGAGTAAATATATTCAATGAGAGAAAGAGAGATTAGGGGCGTAGCCAGAACTCTTGCTGTGGGAGGTGTAAATATTTATAATGTGAGAGTGCTCATGACAAAGAATTCTCATAATAATACATACTATCAACAGTGTTGGGAATTTTAGTTTATTTTGCGTTAAATTTTAATTGATTCATTAGTTTCTTTGCTCTTTTAGGTCATTCGAAGTCGTAGTGTCTATAAGTCTTTAGATTTATTCTTCTAAGCGTAGTCGTGTTAAAATTTTATTTAATTTTTCAAAAAATATTTAATTTTAGTCTACGTCAGCTAAAGTCCCAATTAATCGATTCAAACCAAAGAACAGACAACTCTAATTGCCCGTAAAACTTATATATATGTAGAAAAGGGAATATATTCATTATACTATCAATATTTACTTAATGTTCATTTGAATATCTACTATTATAGTATTCAAAAGCACGTTAGTATATTTATCAATACATTGTCATCATTTAATGTATATATTCATTATCGAAAAAAACAAAAAAACAATTTGTATAATATTCAATTTTATTCAGCTGATTGCCTCATAATGGGACTTCAACTCTAAATACCCATTTAAAGCTAATCAAATCAAATATTCTGATTGCCACAATCCGAGTTGCAATTATGTGGCATGTTGTTGTTAAGAGTATGAGAGAGAAAATGGCATTTTTGCTCTTGTTTTATTGAAAATTAATTTTGAAACACACACACTTCAGTTAAATTGCATTTTGAATTTTGTGCTTAAATAGGATTTTAAATGCAACCAAATTGAAATTTCTACAAAGTCAATTTGCCGCCGCATACCAAAAAACAGCTAATAAATAATTCAATTGAAATTGCAATGGGCTTTTGCAATGTTTGTTGCAGCCATATAGACCTGCCCAACCAAGCAACCCATCAACCGAAAATGTTGAAATGTTCTTATTCCATTCTCCCTCTCCCTCTCTCTCTCTCTGTATCTCTACATCACAGTTCGCGTTTGCGCAGCATTTATGCTCTAATTGTGGCCATCCCCAAAATACACACACATAGTACATATTGCACTTTATGCGACCCCTTTTGGGGGATGGTTGATTTCCCATCGCCATATTGAATATTTTATGATATGATATAAGTTTCTTATCCATAATAACAAGGGAAGTTTGAAGCATAAATCCTTAGATAATTACTAACCCAAATACTTAACTCGTTAGCGTGTTGGTGTGCTGTATATGGATCTCTTTGCGACCCACACATATCATAATTATATAATAGTTTCATTAATGCTTTCATCAGCAATGTCATCATTCAAACTAGAACTTTGTAACTTTTAATTCAAGTTGATTTAAAATTTATAGACAAAAAAACAAACAAAATGAAAGCTTGTATTATAAATTATATAAGTAATTGAGGTAAATTACATAAGTTTTCTCTTGTTTAAAAACCTATTAGAAATAGTTAAATACATTTTGTACACAGAGAAAGTCAACAAAAAAACACAAATTTCTAATTAAATTATTTAACTTTATTTATATGCTCTTGTCGAGTACTACAATCTGGTACAACTCAATTGGCTTGAATTACATACTGTACATACGTGTACTATGCGAGGCATTTTACTTTTACTTTTTTGCTTTTTTCTGGCATTTTGTTGGCATTTCTGTTAGCTACCGCATAAAAAATTCAACGGAAAATTGATTAAAAACTCCAAAAAGGTAAAATAAAATGTTTATATTTGTGTGAGTGTGCGAGCTATGAGACAAGAGGCACGACTGTAATTTATCTGAAGTCACGATTTGGAAAATTTTGATATGAAAAATGCAAGAAAAAAAAAAAAGAAAAACGTTTTACAAATGTTAACTGTTTGTCTTTTTAGGCGCCAGGTCGATGAAATAACAACATACTACAAGCAACCAACGTTGATACCAACGATAAATAATGGCCAAGCATTAGCCTAAAATGTTTATTAAAGCTCTGAGCATAAATCGCTTGACTGCGCACGCAGTACAGTGGGCATGCGGGGAATCGCTTGGGTTAGCTTTTTTTGTTGGGGGTAAGTTTAATGTTTTGCCACAAATTTTTAATGGCAAGTCAATTGTCGCATTGTTAGCAGCTGCTCACAGGTTTTTCCTGTACGGTAATTAAAATCATTTTCACACAACGTCCAAGCCAAACGACGTTAACGACAAAAGTTTTCTTTTTTTTTTTTGGTTTCCCTTAGCTAAAATGGCTAAAATGGGACCTCTGGTAATTATCTTTCAAGACATAACAATTTAGCTAGACCATTAATTGACCGGAGACCGTCTGGTGCTCAAGGGACTTGCCACAAAAAGATGTACACATAGATTTGGGCCAAGTATTTTGGGTGTGTGTAGGCTTGGAGCTACTGTGGACACGTGCCATAGACCACCCCCTCTCCCCCCCTCTCGCAATAAAAACAGAGCTTCAAAGTTAATTTACAAATGGCCAAGAGCATTGTAATTAATTTCATTTGATTTTATTTTAGTCAAGAAGAAGTTCTTGCAGCTTTCAGCCAAATTGATTTTTGTCCTTGTGGCAACCAAGTTTTCTTACCAAAGAAACTAACATATTCACATAGATACACTCACACACACATGTGCATATATTTCATTTGTCATTTAGCTGTGTGCGTGTGTAAATTTTTAATTAGTTAGCTTTCAGCAACAAAAACTTTGCCATAGACCAAGCAATTAATTTTCATGTGAGCTTTTCTCTTGTTCCCAACAAATGCGAGAGTGTGAAAAGTTTTGTGAGGCGCAATTTTTTGATGCATTGCCATATAATTAAAAAGGGTTTAACTTTAACTTGATTTATGTGCTGGTTACTAATTAAATTATGTATCTATGCAGTTGGAAAATGTAAAAATTACACAATAAGAAACAAAAGGGATACTTTTTGGATTGATTATTCCAAGGCTCAGAGATACTCTGTACTTAAGAAAAAGTGATTTTTTATTTCTTTTAAATAAATGATATAGAACGATGCTTAAAAATTAGAATCTTTTATATGATTTTTGCGGGTTTTAATAACCAAAATTGTAAGATTTTCGATTAAAATGCTTGATTTAGGTCTAATTTAAGAATAATACAAATTCAAGCTGATTGAATAGTCAGTTTTAATTATAATTTAAGTTAAACAAATATAATAAAATAAAAAACATTTATTTTATGTTAAAATATAAGAATATTTAAGAAGTACAAGCCCCAAAGTTCTAATTTTCGAGCTAGATAAAGCTGTAGCTTTTATGCTTTAACAAAACAAAGTTTTGTTGTTTATTTATTATACCTCATTAACTTATTTTGATCAAGTTATGGGGTATCTAATTGGTCAACCTTTGCAAGCAGCTGCCAGCGGCCAGACAACAGTGAGACAAAGTCATTTATTTAGCTCGAACGCCAGAAAGTATGCAACGACTAACAATTCTTCTACTCGTATTCTATCTGTTTATCTTCTCTTTGTTTGCTTTGTTATTTGTTTCTCGACTCTCTCTCTCTTTTTGTTATGTTGTATTGCTTTGTGCACTGTTTCATTTTTGTTTTGTTTCGTTGTTTTGTCTTTTTTTTTTAGTCTTGCTAAACATATTGTCAAATTGACAGGCTACAAGTTTCATTCAATTGCTCAGGCCTTCAAGCAGCCGACGCGTTTTTTTTTCGTCTCTTGTTGTTAATTATTTATATTGTTGTTGCTTTTTTTTTGTACACAATCAAAGCATTTAAAAGCCTCAGCTAACTGAGAGCTGCAATTTATTATTGTTTTATATACAAAATCAGCATCAGAGACTTTTAATTTGTTGAAAAAAAAAAAATTGATTTAAATTAAAAAAAAAGCCATTTTTAGCGAAACAAATACAAAAAGTTGACACAAAAGGCTTAAATAATAAATACAACATCACAAAACCAAATTTAATTTATTTGCTTCTAATTTATTGGCCACTACTGTATTGAAAAAGTAATAAAAATATTTATTTCTGTCATTATTAAGTAAGAACTTTTGTACACTCGGCAACACTGTACAACAAGTTGAATTTATAACTTTATAACGCATACGCCATGTTGAACGCTGCTAATTATTTAAATTACTTTGCGCGCAGTTAATTTCTTTGTTTTCTTTTAAGCTTGCATAAAGGCAATTATGTAAACATATATATATATATACATATATATCTATGTATAAGCAAGTATATAATATATATTAACGAGCTATGCATAATCATGGCGCTTGTATTACAATGCCGTTGCCATTTCACTTAGCCACAAACGAGCCGTGGCCATTGCCGTTAACTAAATTACGTTTTACATCATTAATTTTTACGAGCTAAACTAGGCCCAAAATGGCTGATAAGCCAATACCTCCAGAGGTTCAGAGGATAGTATGTATAAACATTGCTTTCTTGTTGGCCTGGTGCAAAAGCCTGCTGCTAAGCGGCAATTAGTACCACTTAAATGCAGCAAAATAGTTGTTGAGAAAATGTTTTTATAACGTTCAGTTTTCATATTTATTTATAATGATAATTACATATATAGTGTACATATATATGTACTCGTACATACATATACACATGCACATAAATTGTTATAATTCTAATGGCAATAATAAAATAGAAAACAATTTAAGACACGCAAACGCGCTCTAAACGCATCAATGCCTCATTAAATTAGAGACAAAACAAGCGCGTGACTTGTTTATAGGGTAACTAATGCCTCTGATAAGCCTTCAACTTGAATATTCTCATTAAATGCCATTTGCATGTCACATATATGTATATGTACATATGTAGTATATGCTATCATATATATAAGTTGGGCATAAAATTATATTCCATTCTAGGCGTCTATAAATCATATTTATAAACAAACAGATAGCAAACTGGTGTATATAAGGTATATTAGTTCATTCACATAATATTTATAATTATTTAGAAAAGTAAATTAAATGAGCTTTGGGGTTGAGTAATTTTTATAATTGCATAAATTTGATTTTAATAACATTATATTTTAATATTTTTTTTGCCTAATGAATGGTATCCAATTATTATTTATAAATTAGACGGAAAAATAGAAGATTTAAATATTTAACTATTTTGTAGAATTAAAGATATTTACTATACGCATAAAATATTAAAATATTTCAAATTCGATCAATAAGAGGGAAAATAATGGTTTTTCTTTGTTTACTTTTTGATTCATTATAAACAAGAAAATAGAAGAAGTGAAAGTTTTCCATTATAAGAGTAGAATATATATTTTACTCTCATTACAGAAAAGGTCTTTTAGCGTCCTCAATATCCATTTTTACTTTAAAGCTTTATACAGTCTTGCTTTGTATCGATACTTTTCTAAGCTTTTATAAAAATGTATTGATTTTTCAGCTCAGAAATAATACAAAATTTAAATATACCAAATTCTTCGTCATCTCATTTAATTTTGATGACTATTTGCCGCTATATTCATATTTTCATAGCCGCCATTTTGTGGGCATTTATAGTACATACATATATGGTTAGTAAAGCCGTCTGCTCATTATTATTATTATTATTATAGTTAATGCTACAAAGGGCCATAATACATAAGTTGTTGTGTAGCTGGTAAATGAAACCACCCCATTGATGGGCCAACCCCTAGACTGACTGCGTTTTTTTTTTTTTTTGGGGGGTCGCTGTAAGAGGCGTTTTGGCTGCCAGCGCTTTTTCATTTAATGTGCTCATGCATAATGGATAAACCTTTTACCCCTCCAGTTTAAAAGTATATTTTGTATTTCTGTTTTTTTTTGGTTGTAAGTAGTATATATAAAAATATAATTTTTTTTTTTATACTAGACAAAGGACTTTAAATAGTCAGATGAACGAAGGGTAGGACTAGCTGTCAGCACTTTTAAGTTAAATATTGATTATTTTATTATATTTTTGTTTGTTTGGGGTAACTTACCTCCATTTGGTACGTCGATTTTGGAACCACGTCTTAACCTGTGCATCGGTCATCTTGAGACCTCGAGCCAGAGCAGCACGCTCTGCAGAGGCCAAATACTTTTGTTTGTGGAATCTTTTCTCTAGTTCAGCCACCTGAATGCGGGTAAACGAGGTTCGGGGCTTTTTTCGCTTTGGTGGTGTACGGTTCTGATAAGGATGTCCAATGCGACGTGCAATGGGAAAGGCAGCTGTAAGAGATGGATGTACATAGAGGAAAATCTATTATTTATGTGAAATCTTAAATGATTGCATTATAATTACTTTGTTTATAATTTCTATTTTCTGTTTAGGATTATATTTGTATAAGTTGGTAGCACAAAAATGTTCCCTTTTCTTTTAATTTTATCCGCTCTGTGTGTCCTGGCAAGCAATTAGCAAAACAATAAATTTCCACTTAGATAACAAGCAATTTCCGATATTTGCTTCCGGTGTAAGCAAGCACCTGTGCCACAGAGCTACTTATAAATAGGTAGGTCTGTATAACCTATAAAGCGAGCGCCTCTACCTGGCACATGTAAAATCAATTTAGCCCTTGGGAGTCACTGACTGAGACTGCTAAGCACCTAATTGCTTAAGGCTCAGGTCGATCTTTAACCTTTATCATAGACACAGACGCTTTGTCTTGTAGACAACGCACGCGACATCAATTTCATTGAAAGCCGACGTTGAGTCGCTGCCTGGTTGAGTCATAAACTCGCGCGGCTAGCTCTCTAGGATATGTGCGGTATATGTGTGACCCAGTGTGGGTTCTCGGCTCTCTGTTCTCGACTTGGGACTGGACTTGAAGCTATTGTATATCTACATATATTGCACTGGCGCTACCTTAATGGGCTGCGGGCAAGGCACGGACTCTGGCTGGCGCTGAACCTTTTAAAATTCCAGCCAGTCGACTTACTTTGCCATGTTTGTGTGTGCGTGTTGTTGTTTATTATGTGCGATAAGCCTGGCTGGCTTAGTGGTTACCAAAATACAAAAATATTAAAACGATGTCGCTCTCAACGTCAGTGACAACTGTGAGCAACTGAGCGATTGACCAACTGGGAAACCGGCTTCTTCTAAACTTCGCTCAGGTCATGCGATAAGTCAGGCTTTGGCTTATGAAAACATTTTTTTTTCTTTTTTTTTCTTTTTGGCTAAAATTTGCTTAGCCAAATCGTTAGAAAAGCAATTTAAAAAAACAAGTTAAAATTTGACTTTCTAATAGTTGAGTTGAAGACCTTTGCTGTTCTTTAAAGGTTTCGGAATTTATTAAATTTAACAAAATGTTTGAAATTAGAAAAAAAAATGTTAGAAAACATTTAAACAAAATATAAACAATTTACAAAAGGAAATAATTAAAGTTTCTTAATTAATGGAATATTGAAGATAGTCTGAATTATAATCGGATGGTCTCTGCTATATATTAATATTATATTTTTGTACATTTAATGGAAATAGTAAATAAATGATCCTTTTAAAGTAATTTAACTTTCTTTTAAGAAATTAGTTTTCTTAGTCCCTTGACTTTTATAAAAATATTCAAAACACATAACTATAATTTGTATGACATAAGCCTATTATACTTATAAAATATGTTAAGCTCTCTAAACCTCATATCATTCCCTTAAAATTATTGAATTTTCCATCAATAGGAAAAGGAAATGAAAATAAAATTCCAAATTCCTAGAATCTATGGCGGGTGTTAAACTGACAAATCATGTTTTTTATTGCAACTTTTGGCAGAAACCCTTTTTAAAATCCAATACTCGAAAGTCGTGTTAGCACGAATTTTGCTATAAAAATATCCAAAAAGAGAGAGAGAGAGAAGGAGGAGCGATTGCTTGTGGTGGGAGAAGGGTTTTTTGGTAACCATTTGAATATTTTAAGCAATATCAATTTCAATAAAAAGCCATTTATCGCACCACATAAGCAGCGGCTCGATTTGCTCGGCACACACATACACATCCTTAAAGGATTCAAAGGGGATGCTTGAGCCACATAAGCATAATTTTATGGCTTGCCAAGGTTTTGCCTACCAGCTTATTTATGATGTTTGGTTTGGGCTCAGTTCTTGCCCGCGTATCTTAAAGATACTCACAACCTGCCGCTGCTGTAAGCTTGCCTTTCCAAAAGAAGAAAAAAAAAATAATAAAAAAAACAAAATACGTAAAATAATGCTAAAAGCTTTTAGTATGCATTATTGATGGCGCCTGTGGTTGACTCCGAGAGACGGCAGCTCTGCACCTTGTTTAAACCTACACGGCGTATGCGCAATATTTCTATAGATACACATATGTACATACATTGCTCTAGTATCCACATTGTGACCTTATACTACTGAACGTAAAGTCGTTTAGATCAATTTAGAGCTTGGCATTATTTTGGCTATTTGCAAATTACATAAGTAAAGAAGTCAATGAAAATATAACAATAATTGGCGCCTGCTGAGCCAGCTGTCAGCATAAAGGCAACAGCATTCCAATTAACATTCAATGGTTATTAATCATATGGCAGCGTACTCGTATTGCTGTGGATCATGGCCAAAAGGGTCAGTTTGTTACGGTTGCAGTGTCAGTCCGGTTCGTTGCTCGTCGTTTGTCTTGTTAATGAAAAAAGCCAAGGCGCCAGCTTATCAGCCAAGCCAAGCGACACAACACACAACAGAGAACAGACAACAGACAAACAAGCCGAAGATGTTGACAAAACGAAACTGGTTGAAAGATCTTTCGATTTTCGGTTGAGTGGCTCATAAGTGTGGCCAAGTTCTACGAGCTAGGGCCTGTCTCTGGGCTAATTAAAAGCTGACCATGTCAGTTGGCCGCACTCACATTGAAGTGTGGTATGTGGTGATAAATAAGCACAGTCCACAGCTCATTTTGGTTTGCTCTGGTGGTACTCTAAAAGTGACTACCGCGACCGCCCAATGTGTAATTAATTCCTTTTCGGGGCACAGCGCGAAATTAAAAAGTCATGTAAACCAGCTCATTAAAATAACTAAAACACCGGCAACGGCGGATGTTGGCCATAAAACCCAAAGGATCCACTCTAAGCCAACTTATATTGTATATACACATATATACACATATATGTATATATATATTTGCAATCGCAATCAGAATGCCTATCGCAGCGATCGGCCAAGTTTAAGCTGCTTTTCTGCTTCACCGAAATTTTCCAAATATGATATATAGTATACATATATATATATATAGCATTTACTTTAACTCCGATTCTATCTGGCATATAAGTAAACTGAGTAGGGACAGCTGATAAACTGCCGTCTTTGGCGTAATAAAATCAACGCGCTCTCATTATATAAGCGACTCGCGCTGCGAATGCCGCTTGTAGCTACAACTGAAGCTCATAATGTAAACAAATTAACAAAGAGCCAACTCAGTTGCACGCCACAGGATTCAATTTGGGTTGATTAAGAACTTCTTCAGTAATTAATGGATATAAAACATATATTATACATATATATTTTTATATAACAAACTGTGACGAACCTTTTTTTTTAAACATTTACAATTAGACTTAATTTCTCAATCAGTTCACTTACACAATATATAAAATTGGTGTAAAAAAATTCAACCATCTAGCTCTAGTATAAGTTTTGAATTTCTAAGTAATAGATTTATGTCGATATAGTATTATGGTTTAATGTTATTTATCAGATATTTAGGGAAAAAATTAATATATAATATAATATATCTCTATTTATTTATAAAAAACACTAAATTCTTCAGCAATCCGAAGCTACTATTCCCTCTCAACGGATCATTACCATGTCATCTATATGATATTGTGATCCAAATTTAACTGAATTTCGATTTCATCTACTCAACGCCGACTCTAAATTATGAATGACGGACAAGCTTGTCAGCCTAATCATTAATAATTTTTATGTTTTCAGAAGATTTCCATAACTTTTTCTATGCATGATGAATATAATATTAAAATTAATTTAATTTCAATTTTTTTAGTGTCGCTCTAGTTTTGCATGTTTTTGTTTTGTTAATTTGTTTGTTCAACTTTTGAATCTACCCTCGTTCTAGACTTGCTATGCAAATGCTGAGCTTCAAGCTAAAGCTGAGACTGCGACTGCGACTGAGGCTGAGCTGTATGCTTCTGGGCGGTGGCGCAGCGTTAAATTTTTTTTTTTTTTTTAACTTAAGCTGCGATTGCGCATTTGAAGGCAAACATGTTTTTATACTTTAGGGCCACAGTAACAACTACAATTATAGACTGACTGAGTGTGTGTGTGTGTGTCAGTGTGTGTGTGAGGTCTGTTAAAGTTGTATGTGTTGCTGCAAGACCAGGCAAGCGAATGACATGCCGAGAGGCATGTTGGCTTAAAAGACTTCTCTGATCGCGCTTATTAGCTCGGCAAGAACATGAGTTTAATAAGCCGCATTTATGTGCGTGCCACATGGTGGCAATCATGGCCAAAGCCAATACAGTAGCTACTGTTTTCTTGGCTACCGTTGATCATAAAAGGAAGTTTAGTTGGCTCCAGCACTAGCACTTGGGACACTTACCTGCTAACCGATCCTTGACCGCCTGATGCGCCAACGCTGCATGATGCAATGGCGGCAGCGCCCAGGTCAATGGCGTACGCTGCGGTGGCACACGTAATACATGGCCAGCGGCAGCGGCTGCTGCCGACGGATATAGATGAGGATATGTGTAGAGAGCTGCCGCAGTGCCGTATGTGGAATTGGCAATACTTGTGGCCAATTTATAGGCAGCCAGATCATGATCATCCGCTTGCAAATCTTTGTCCGTATTGATGTTGTTGTTATTACTATGGGGACTGCCATGATTATTAGTGTTGTTGTTGTTGTTATTGTTATTGTTGTTTGTCTCAAAGGGCTTGGAGAGCAGTCTGGATATGCTAAAGGGCAGATTTTCGCTTGATGAGGAGCGTGTCTGTTCCGATTGAAGTGATTCGCTATTAAGTGCACAGAAAAAAAAAGAAGAAGAAAAATAATAAAAAATGTTATTTTTGTTGTTGTTGTTGTTGGCTCATTAATACTAAAAGTGTCGCCAGATAAGCCGACTGCATGAGAACAAATTATTATTAATTAATGTTGCAAGCGAACCAGTTGGCCAAATAGCCCACGCTAAGTAACTTATACATACACATATCAACATACATATATATCTGTGGCAAGTTTATGTTGTTTTTTTTGCGATATTGTTGCACGCACAAGCCCAAAGTGTTGGCCAGAAATCATGTTTTGGCCATATGCGTAATACATTGCTTGACTCTTGGCTAAAATTAAGTAATTATGCAAATTTTATTTATTTGTCTTCTATAAATCATCGCATGTCATGCTCAAAACAAGTCACGATTGCCATTTAATTTAACAAAAAAACAAATATAAATAAACATAAAATATTATAAAGAATTAACTAAAAAAGTAATTTAAAATCGTCCATAGACGATCTACTATATTTAACGCTGTTATTATTATAAATAATCTATCATATAAGACCTGAGCGTTATGTGTTCTCATTTTATTATCTATGTTGTATATGTGACTTGCTTTTTGAAAGCGATATTTTATAGGATTTTTATAGCTAGCTGGCTCTATTAAAATGTTAAAATCAAAATCCGTATGCATATGGCCCGCCGACTGTGGCATTGTCTCGAACTTGTTTAGGCCCATTTGGGTATTTTTCTTTCTCTTGTTATCAACGCAAGCGTTTTTTGTTGTTGCTTTTTTTGGCGCCTTGCTAATGTGAGTTTTATCATCGACTGTTCTAGTTGCTAGTTCCCAAATTCCTAATTCCCCATAGCTCAGCATCCACATTTAGACTTTGTCTTTATACGCCTACGGGCTGTAAATTCAGGAAGTTTTCTTTCTTTTGCTAGCGGCAATTCATTAGTATTTAAGAGGTTTGTTCACGCCATACATTAAAATTGGCTTAGACGAGCCGATGGTGCAGCTTTTGTGTTATTGTCAATGAAATCAGTTATTAGAGTTTAGTTTAGTTCTGGACAGCTTTGATTGTCTAAAACGCAAACGTTTTCTTTGTTTGCCTAAACAAAAGAATTTTGTGAATCGAAACCGAATTTTTTTATCGATTTATCGTCGGACATACATATGAATGAATTATTTTGATTAAAAGTGTATTCAGTTTCATTTGATTGACTATAAACTTATAGAACATGTTATATAATGGTTAAATAACATTTTTTTGATGTTTTTTGATTCCATAAATCTTTAAGTGCAACAGTATATTGACAGTTCTCATCAAGATAGCTCAATTTTTTCACTTTTTATCTTTTTTTCTTTCAGGCTAATACTAGAAAGGTTTGTCTTTAAGTTTAGTAAATAAAGATCCATTAGTGTTTTTACAAATTAAGGAAGGAATATTTAAATCAATTTGATTGATTTATTATATTCATTTAAATGCAGATTTTCTGAACTAAAGTTCCTAAATTCAAGAAAACTTTGATTCGCTTAATCTCTTGATTTCTTAAGGATATTTTTACGATTCCTTTGATTTAATTACTTTTACTAAGCATTTTTTTTTAGCATAATGATAGTTCTTAGACCCATTATCATGTATTTTCGATTATTTATTAAATTTCAAAGATTTTCAATAGTTCTTTTTGTTACATTTGCTTTCAAATAAGAATTTAATTAATACAAACAGCATTTAATTCAAATAATTATATTGTATATATGTACATCTTGAAAATCTGCTCAACTTTTTTCAATAAAACTCTTAACATGACCTCGAGCCAGTAAAAAGAAATAAGTATATATAAAGGTCGTTGATATCAATCATGAATAATTTTATCTGTTTGTATTTTCAATGGTTTCCTTTAATGATTTTTTGTTTAATCTTGAAATGTTTTAAATTTAAAAATGTTTAAGATAAGACCGCTTATACTTTTTTAACGTAAATATTAATAATTTATCAGAATATTTTTGTCTATAAATATGTACCTCGAATGTTTAGTTTAGTGTTTTAAGTGTTTATTACCTTAATGGCGTCTCAGATTCATCATAGCAACTGCCATTATCCATATCCACATCGGAACCGCTGCCGCATGACATACGGGAATCGGAATCAACATCAACATGGATTTCCTGCTCCTCAACATCATCGACATTATCATGTTCGTGATCATCCTCCTCGTGGCTGGACATGTTGGCAACAAGTGTTGGCGCCAATTTGAACAAAAACAATTTGAATAGTTGACACAGTTAACACCAGCTAATGGCAATAACAATTCTTAAAATTATTTATTTTTGGCCAAGTTTAGCTAAATTTATAATAGTATTTGTTTTTGCAAAATAAAATACTATTTTTTTAATTTTTTTTTTTTTTTTCTGATAATAATAATAATCTTTTTCCACACACTTTTCGTACACTGCCAATTTGATTGATTTTGGCTTAAAGTTAATTAATTAATTCTTTGATTTTCTTGGTTTATGTTAATAACTAGCGCGACTCGATGGACCCGGACTGACTACTCGACAAATTGAGTTGACGCCGTTGACTGAACCCGTAAACTGTGCTCCAATCTATTGAGAGCGGGCGCGTGCTGGCGGACGTAAATGCTTTTCATAAATGCAATCCAAAAAATATGCCGACGGACTATTGAGCTGCTGCTGCTGCTGCTTTTGCTGCTGTTGCTGCCGCTTCTACTGCTGCTGATGTTGTTGTCTCTCAAGCGCTGTTGATTGCGCTGCGTTGCTTGTTAGCCAACAATATAATATAGAAGGCAGCAGGAGTACCCCCCTCTTTAGTAGTAGTAGCTATAAACAAGTAAAACCTGTTCTGTTCCGTTTGTTATTGACGCTGGCAGAGAAGCGTCGCTGCCGCTCTGCTGGTGCTTCCTTCCTATTTGGTTAACGTTAACGAGCCTGGTTTGCCACCTTGTTTGAACCTAACCTACCATAATATAAACGTTAGCCAGCAACCCTCACACCCGCACTTAATTCTCTCTCTCACTGTGTGTGTTGTTGTAGCACTTGTGCGCTCTGTGGTGGTTGCTTCTTTGTGCTGGTTGGTCCGCCCTGGGCAAGCAGCAGCATTACCATCTCGCTCTTGCAACTGCTGTGAGAGCTTCGCTGCGCGTTGGCAACTTTACACATGCGCTCTCTTCCGCACGCTCTCTGGTCAATGTGAAACAGGTTTGTTTTTTTCTTTTTTTCTGCACAACATATGGCAACACTGGCCGGCAACTGGCCGTCAATTGACGCAGTGGGCGTAACGCTGCCACATTGCTATTGGCTATAGCAGCAATATGGAATACAGGGGGGGTTTAATATGATAGAGGTTTGGGGCGGGTGGTTAGCTCTACGTAAGCTTTGTGCATTTGCGACGACATTTTAAATGGAAAACGTTTTGCTTTTGGGGTTTTTTTTTTGTTGCGTTACAAATAGCGGGGAGAATGAAGAGAATGTATTTTCATTTTGATTGCTACTATTTTTGGGTTTAGCCAAGCGTTGCCATATCCAGACAGAGGGGAAGCAGCAGTGTGTGTGTGTGTGTGAGTTAAGAGAATATGGCCAGGAGAAGTGCAAATGTGGCAGATTAATAGCACAATTGGAAATAGCAGCGTTTTGTCAGTTTGAGTTCACAAAGCGACGGTAACTTAGGGGAGTTTCATGGATTGGGGGGAGCTATGTATGTATGTGATCCATTTTCATGCGGCTTTTCCTAATGTCTTTTCCTAGCTTTTATCATTGACAGCCACTGTGAGATCTCTATTAGCGCCAGCGTAAAATATTTTCCATTCTTATCTTATTTTTCCTGGCATTCTGGCAGCCAACGATAAGATACTATTTGGGTAGCCCCCACACTTCTTCTTCATTTATCTAAATTTCCATTCCTATGCAAATGCACATTATTTTGTATTGGCTTGGCTTGGCATCTTTCTTGCTTCATTTAGAGGTTAATTGACAGTTTTATTGGCGAGTCTTGGCCTTCTGAGGCCCACTCAGGTGGCTAAAACTTTAGAATTTCGCGATATGATTGTGAAATGTGCTTGTCGAATAAATTCTCTCTCTTTGTCCAGGATATTGGCATGTGCCATTGAATTATACAAAATAAAACATACAAAGAAGAACGCTTTAGTTGACTACGAGATACCCGCCTTCGTACGTTAGTATATGATATATAGCCAGATTTGATTGTAAAGATCAAATTTATACTCATAACTGACTAAATTAGTTGGAAAAGCATCGAAAGCAAACAACTTTCCCATATAAAGGTTAATTCATGAGCCGATCGTTCCTATGTCAGCTATATAATAACAATGCGATATTTCCAATTTTAAATGAACAGGATCATCTGATGGTATAGACGGTATATATAGTACAAATGGGAAAGACGGATAGATGGACGGACAAAAGGCTTTGACTACTCGGCTGTCGGCTCGGCTATTCAAGAATATACATACATACATACATACAAATACTTAATGGGATTGGAGATGCCTGCTTCCACTTTATGCATACATTTTCACAAAACTATTATATCTTTTCCACAATTTCTAAGGGAGGAGGGTATAATCAAAATAAGACAAGACAACAATAGGGCTCTGAGTCAGATATGTAACTAAATAGTTTGTCTTAGTTCTTTGCTGGTTTCTTGTTAAATTTCTTTCTTTAGATTTCTTTGACTTAGTTTACAAAAAAAAAACTTAATCAAGCAATACAAAAATTCAATTTTGCACTTAAACTCGATGCTTTTTGGTAACAATCATGGTAAATCATGGCCAAAAATGAAACAGGCAATTACTGCATATTCAATTAAGAACGTGAGCAAATACACAAGAACAGATTTAACACTGAAAGAAATAGTAATATTATGAATGGCATGAACTGATGAAATTAATTCAAATTGCAAAAATAAATGCCTGCGGCTTAGTACATGCTGTTAACTGAGGTTTGTGCATAAATTTCTTTGGCTAGAATATAATAAAAATTCAAAAAAAAAAATATAATTCTATAATCTATTATTGTAAGATTCTGTAGAGTAAGGAAACATTTTTTTTTACTTCAACTGATCTAAAATATTCTTTTAGAGTAGTTTGCAAAAAGTTATACTAATTTAAAAATCTATTATTGTAAGATTCTGTAGAGTAAGGAAACATTTTTTTTTACTTCAACTAATCTAAAATATTCTTTTAGAGTAGTTTGCAAAAAGTTATACTAATTTAAAAACTCTAAAAACTTCTGAAAGAAGACTATTTTAATTGAGTTTAAGTTTTAAATTGAATGATTTTATGAAAAAATATATGATTATATATGTATGTATATCTTTAAATATAATCAATCTTGGTGCAATTGAAGGTATTTTAAAATTAAGATAAACAACTGACCTTAAGCCCGCTAAATAAATACATATAAAACTTAAGAGGTCGCTAAAAATAATATAATTAAAATTAAATATTGTAAGTCTACCTTAGAACTCTTTATTATTCCCGCACATAGAAACAATTGTTTCTCATTTTTCTCCCAGTGTAGAATTTATGTTTAAAAGAATTTTATGTAGAAACTTAAATTGTTTATATTATATAGTTTAATAAGTATAATTATTTTTGAATTGATCTATATTTTTAACTCTATATTGTACTTCAACAAACGATTTAAGTTTAATTAAAATTTTTTGATAAAATAATAGAATAATTTCAAATAGTTTCTCTCAGTGTGAACATTCAGATGCAAAAAGGACTTTTGCCAGTCACGATGTAGGCCTTGTAGCCAACTAATTGGACTTCATTTGAACAGACACAATAGCTACAACAGCAACAGCAACAACAACAATAATAGCCAACAATTGCCATAATAAAAGAACAAACATCAACAACAACAACAAAAGTCTTAACTTGGGCAATTGCAATGCAATTTTAATGCAAAACGAGAGGCGGTCCACAATTTTTATTGCATTTATTATTTTACTTTTATTTCAGTTAATAGCAGGTACAGCAACAACAAGAACAATGCTTGCAACAACAGCAACAAGAAATTGGTGCTTGGTATGAATACAAAATGAGGCCAAGATGCCGCCACAATGCAGAGCAAATGGGTACAGCTAAGAAGAATGAACAGAGAGAGAGAGTGAGAGAAGTGGCAATGCGGCACACAAAAATTAGTATGCATCAGCATGCTGCAACAGGAGCAGCAGTAGCAACAACAACAACGACAACAACAAAATGAGCAGCAGTAAGTGCCACACAGGTCTGTATGTGTGTGTTTTCTTCTTCTTTTGCAGGACTTGCCACTTGACTTTATTGGCAACTTCATGGAATATTCAGTAGCAAAGTTTTGCTCAAGTGCCTTCAAATGGCGAACAGTTGCTGCCACACTTGGCCTCTCTCTTCATATTTCTCTTCTTCTATTGCCACACAGTCTCTCTCGACTTCGGCTGGCAGCATTGCCAACATTCATTTAAAATGCATTTTTATTTGGCTCATATACAATTGTATGGCAAGTCCTGGCAAAGGAATTTCAATGGTTTAGCTCCATAAAAGTGGGTGTGGCAGCTGGAAGGCGTATAAATGTCATTTCAATTGCCAATACTGATTATGGCTGTCTCTGTCCGTCGCATCGTAGCGCGACATTTTTATGTGCGGTCAGAGGAGCGCTATTATTGGTGACAGTTTGTACCTTTATGCGAATATCTTTCAAATATATCCACGAATGGACTTAGACAGCAACAGCAACAGCGACAGCAACAGTCACAAGACAAAGAGAAAGAAGGCGAATGAGTGTGACAGCGATAGAGCTAGAGCTAGTCGTAGAGAGTCTTTTGCTTGAGCTTTGCGACGTTTTACCATGTGCTTGGGAAGGGTTGCATGATTGTGTAATGCAACTTGCAATGGATCGTTAAAAGCAAAACTATGTTGAAATTGAACCGGATAGCCGTATTTTCAAATATTTTAAACCGATCAGTGAACCGAACCTACTGTTTTAAAATGATACAAAGCTAAACCCGAATAGCAAAAATTTTAAAATGAATTCGAAAATAAGTCTAAAAGTAGTCAAATTTATAAAATAATTTCTCTTCACTAATTTATTTTTATTTAAGAAAACTAAGATTTCTCAACAATTGTAATAGTTTTTGAGGAATTTTTTAGTGAAATAAAGCTTTAATATGAAAAATCGGACACTCAAGTCTAATCTAGAGCTGAACATTGTTTTTTTTTTATACTCTGAACCCATATGAAAAATGGGTGAAACCTTTTTTTTCTTGGTTTGAGTTCTTTCCATAATTTCATAAACACAAACTATATAATTTTAGGACAAAACTTAATTTATACATATGTATTATATGCTGGATAAGTCTAATATATTTTATTAGAGCATGCACTCGTCGTTATTGTTAAATTAACTATAAAATTGTTGTTTTTGTTGCCATTTATGTGATTTCCCTCAACACATGCAAGCACTTTCCTTTCTTATAATAGTACTCTGGCAATGCCCTAGGCTATCGTGATTGCTTTCCAAAAAATTCTTTTGGCCTGTCCACACTTGGAGCATTGGCGGTGGGGGAAAGCTCAGTCACGATGGTCAAATGTTTTAGGTATTGGGTCTATGCGTGATTTTGTTAGTAAATTGACCACACAATTTGCTAAGCGATAAATTAACACATTAATTATTTAATCGAAATTCTATCGATGTGTATGTGTGTGTGTGTGTTGTTAACTGTTGGAGAGCTGCTTGGAAGGTTAGACTTGTTGAACATTGAATGAGTCGTAGAAAAGTTTCATCTATTAGAGCATTGATTTGGGGCTGTAACTGAGATTTTTTTTTTTCTATTTCTGAAATGGTTTAAGGAATAAACAGATTTAAATACAGTTTGTTATACTATATTGAACATTGAAATGAACTTTATCTTAAAATATACTTTAAACAAACAATTAAATCATTAATTATATTAATTAAAAGATTTATATTTATATTATATGCATAATATACAAACGAATGGAATATATCTGACAAGCTAACCTTCATTTTAAGGTTATATAAAGTTTGCATATAAATATTATCAAGACTATAAAGCAAGTGTATCAAAGTCTCTTAAGAGGATTATTTTTCTCTGATAATATATCTCTGGTAACAATTTTTCTATTTGAACACTTATTTTTATACGGGTTACAGACCCGTCTCTAGATTAAAGTTTATAAAATAATTTGGAATGATTCTTGAATGAAATTCGAGTTTTGACTAATGCAATATATAGTTATTCAGAATCGGATCTTAACTCTTTCTAAGATACTAATAAAATACCAAAACATAGAAGTCAAATATCTATATAATTATACTCATTCATAGTTAATTATTTTATTTACTTCTTTATTTGAGGTTAACTTTCATATAAATTCATTAATTATGCGTGAGATTTTGAATATGCCAGAGTTGTTTTTAATTAATTTCGCAC
The DNA here is from genome assembly GCA_037040065.1 of Dettopsomyia nigrovittata. Classification (NCBI taxonomy): domain Eukaryota; kingdom Metazoa; phylum Arthropoda; class Insecta; order Diptera; family Drosophilidae; genus Dettopsomyia; species Dettopsomyia nigrovittata. The sequence continues at coordinate 38,658 of JBANCX010000050.1, forward strand.
CCAAGTATCACGGATTTTTATACACTGACACTCTGGTAGACCTCCCTACGCACTCCATACTATACTATATACATACATATTACATGGTATATGGGCATTTTTAATAAGTAACCGATTTTTTCTTTTACGCAAAATGCTCATTCTCTCTGTCTGTGGCACCCTTCATTGTTACTCTTACCCATTATACGCTTGAGCATCCTTCTCTTTATACATACATATATGTATGGTACATAAGTACATGCTTACTTGAATGGACCCCCGATCTCCATATTCAGCTCCATTTCCATCTCCATTTTCTGACTAAATTTGTGCGCAACATTTTTGGTCGTTTTATAAATTAAATATGATCTCGCGCAATTTTAGCCAGAGATTGTTATTATACCCTATAATATACCTTAGCGAGCGAGAGAATGTATTGTTTGTTTCATTGCGGTTCCAATGAAGGGGTTTATTCAACGAACTGTGTAACTACTGACTTTAGTTTCTTTCCTGTCTGTTCATTAAATCTTTAATTAGCTCTCATTGAACAACTTTTTTAAATTCTATTTTAAATACTTAAATAGAAAAACCATAGAAAATAAATTGAAATTGTGATAAACTATTGGAACGCAGAAGCTAACAAACCTAAAGGAATATTGCAATCAATGGAACGGTTTTGTTCAGACCGATTCTTGTTCTTTGTGATATGATCACACTACACTCTTCAAACGTACAATCTAAAAGACTTTTTGCAACGAAAAGTTCTAAAGAACCTACTGCACTCTATCCGTATAAAGAAATTAGTAAGCCCAACTCAACAATAACTTAAATTATTTCATATATATATTCTAAGACTTGTTTCTTGACTTCATAAAAGAACAAATCAAAGCTCATTTGTTGCTACTTACGTGAAATAATCAAGCTTCCAGGGTATTTCATGTTCAGTCTATAAACAATTATATTCCAATCTTAGCTGCTGCTGCTGCTGTTTGGACGCCACAAATGTGAATTTGGCACAGTTTTGTTGGTCCGGGTTAAATTGATTACAATGGGGTTGCTCTGTTATTGTTGTCTGGGTTTTAGGGTTGAGACAGTGCTTGGTGTTGGTTGAATTTAAGGTTAGGGCGAGGGCGTTTGTTTGGCTAAATGTGCGACACACCGTTAAGCAGTTCATTTGTAGGCAATTTTCGTATGATAACAAACAATTTTCGTTGTGTGTGTTTTGTGTTTTGTTACCAGAATTCGTTTAAATTGCGTGCGATTAGCTTAAAAAATTTATGTTTTATACTTAGTTGGCGTTTTTTTTTGTTGTTTTGTTCTTTTGTAGGGGCTAACCATGATTTTTATTACCCCAATTGGGGGAAATACAGATGAATAGAGTGTGGGAGAGAGAGTGCATAATATGTGATTCATAAATTAGCTTCTTTTTGTTGTGGCAAGCATATAAATTTTTTGGCACATTTAACTAATTTGTATAACAACTTTGTTAGCAGTTTGTTTTGTGTGTCGTATGTATATTTTTTATGGTATTTCTTCAACATAAACTATAAAAATAATTAAAATACGCTACGCTCATAAAAATGTAGATCTAAAGCCACAATTTAGTGCCAGTTTTAACGCTCCCCAAACAATATGCGATATTTGTTTATACAAAAAAAAAAAAATTTGGAAAGTAACTTAGTAAGTAATAATATTAAAAGCTTATAAAAAAATAAGAGACAAAAAAAAAACAAATAAAAAAGAAAAAAAGTTGAAACGATTATAAATTGGCTCATAAAATGTGAGTTTACAAAAGCATTTTGACAAAATCCAGCTAAAAAAATCATCATTTCAATGCGACACGTTTTGATTTGCATAAAGCAACAAAAACTGGCTAAAATGCATTATAAATGCCCCGATCAATATATATATATATATTCTATATATTACATATTTTTAAAAAAAAGTATCAAATCACATAAAACGACACCTTTCTGAGAGGTTTCTCTGTAATACTTTGCTTCGGTTTGTGTTTTTTTTTTATCTTAACTAGTCAAGTTAATTGCTTAATCTGTGGCAGGCAGCCCAAAACTCTCATTTTCCTATGCATTAGATATGCTCTGATTTGTTCAGTTTATGTTTATATATATATATTTATATTTTACCTGAAGATGACTCACAGTATAGGAACGCAATTTGCTTATCTTTATAAGAAATGCGTGTCTCCTGGCGGTGGCTTCAATAATTTTATAGCCCACATTGTTGGACAGTTGGACGAACGTTATTGCAATCAATTAGCATTTGTGACCTGTTTTGTTTTTTTTGTTTGTTTCTTATTCCTCCTTTACCCTTCTTCTCATTCTCATGCCCAGCATTCTCTCTGTCACTCTTTCTTCCACCATCCATTCAGTTATCAGTTTGACGCGCTTGTTAATGAACAAGCGAGCAAGCGAGCGAGGTCTTTTCAAAAGGGAGAACCTCTCATATTTTGATACATCGATTGGGAGAGTTAATTTTTACGTTGTTGCTGGTTGCTGTTAATATTATTATTATTGTTGTTATTGTTATGGCGCCGTTTCTTAAAAGCTTTTTGCTTAAAATGTATTTTAAATGCTAATTAAAATGTATTTATTTGTTCAGTCATCTTATTAACAGACTGTTTATTTCTCTTCTTTTAAAATTGTTTCATTATTTTTATTGAATTGTTGTTTTTTTTCGAAATAAAAATAAAAAAGTTTTAATTTTTTAAGATTATAAATGATTTGCATTCTGGCAAATTACAATCATTTTTCATATCTACATGAAATAAATGTAACAAATGAATTTTTATATTTTTTCTGGCTGCCTGTATTTTCCCCAAAACAATTAAAAATCACAAAAAAAAGAAGAATCTGAGGGGCAGCTATACTATAGAGACGCCTGTTCCTGTAGCTGGAGTGTCTCGTTCATCATCCGAAATGCATTTTAGTTCAAATTAAAAATCCTTTTTACCTTTTGCAGTGTGCCCAACACAGGCAACAGTTCATTAATTTCAAATGCCCGGGGCTCTACAATAACTCTGGTGTCTCAGTCTAGGTTCTATAAAGGTGTTGGTTGGTTCAAAGGTACCAGGACAGCAATAATCCTCAGAGAGCTGATTCAGCTGAACGTGCTTTGGGCTAACTGACAGTTGGAAAATTCATTTTACTTCATGTCTGAGCTTCAAACGTTGCAAGAAATCAGACTCTGAATAAGAAAAAAAATATAAGTTTTAGCTTTAATTTAATTGTTTAACAATTAAAAGTAGCTGTAGAAGATTTAAAATTAACAATAGATATTTAGTTTATATTGTTTTTTAATATTTGTAAAATGGAAATTATTAGACAAACCTCATAAATCAGATTAAGTATATAAACATTGCCAGTTTCAAATATGATACGAGCAAGAAGACATCGATTACTTACCAAAAATTAGGAGAAAGGTTCCAATTCTTCAGTTGGGAGAGCAGTTAAGGAAGTTAAGGAAGTTACTTACTATGGAGTTCTGATTATTTAGTCATTCATTTTAAATCTTCAGGTGATATACATATTTTCAAAGATTACTTAAGATTTTTTACTGCTTTCGGGTTCCACATACCAGGCGAACATAAATCAGTAGAAAGTTGATATAGTTTTGAGTGTTTTTCTCAACTACCACATAAAAATAATTTTTAAATTTATGGAATACTTCATGTACAAAAGATGGACTATTATACAACAAATTGGTAATAAAAGAGATTGAAATAATTTACCAATTTATACGCTTAATTGTTAGTAATTAATACTAAAATGTGTTTATGAAAGAAAGTTGATTATAAGAAAAGTGTTATTATTGTATTCGAAAGCTCCATTAGCTGAGCGTTAGAGTGTTTATCATAAATACCAATGACCGACCTCAAATGAAAGGTGTTAACCATTTTCATTCGATAGATATTTATGGATCAACAAACAATCATAATATCTGTCTTTCATATATATTTTATATGATTTTATGATATTTATAACATAAATGTTGCTTTTCCTAATGCTTTTAAGAGCACATAAACTAACTAATATTACATGACAAAATGTCAGTTATAATAATCAGCAGCAAAGTGACAAAGTCTGATGTATGAACAGACTTAGGAGTAGAATAAATTTCTTAATGCAGGCGTTGAAGCTGTCACTGATGCATTTATCCATTACACCCACACAAATGTTCATATGTCGTCCAATTGTTCAGTTAATGGATTGCAAGCTCAGTTAATAAGTTAGTGTCTTAGTGGCTTGGGCATGGGCCAACAAAAGAAAAGTGTGCCAAATGTGTTGTCTTTTGTCTTTTGTTTGTGCTGCAGGGCAATTAAATACTTAACCACCAAACTGTTGTTGTTGCTCTTGCTGTTGCTTAATGACTGTCCAACAGTATGGGACTGTGTCTCGAGTAGTATGTGTGACAAATTGACGCTTTTTAATTTCATTCTACATCCTGCATACGGCAGTGTGTCCCATCGTCAAGCAAAACCACTTTAAACGTAAAGCGCCACACGAATTACCAATAACGAATCACGCATACGCCCCATATGACACCTTATCCCCCGCTGTACTCTGTACCCTGTTGAGCAGCAGCTACAAATTGAACTGGTACATTTTTGTAGATGGCTTCCAGGCTTCCAGTCGTTGTCAACTGATACTGATTGACGATGTTGTTCTTGTTGTTGTTGTTGTTGTACTTTTGCTGCTAAAAAGGTGTTTTCATTTTGAATGCAAAAACGTCGCCTTGATTAATTGCCTCGCACAAGCGCCGCACCGTGGTATTTAATATTAAATTAGTATTATAAATCTAAATTAAATGTGATTATTAAACAAATAAAATTGGGTTTAAATTAAATGTGTTGACTGAATCTAGAAAAAAATTTAACATTGAAAAGATTTTTATGTAAATTAAATTTAAATACTTGTGTATATATGCTTTTTAAGTATAAATGAATGTAAATTGATATGATGCATCATTTAAATTGGATTAAAATGTTTGATATTTAATGATTTACTGATGATCATTGTATGTGCTAGAAAAATTAAGGTTTATACTGTTTTTGAGTAAGTGAAATTAAAAAAAAAATGTTTAAAATCAAAGTAAAAATGTATGATAATCTTGAATTTCAAGTTAAAAATAAAAAATTGATTACAAAATTTGTTTTCGATATTATTATTCTATAAAAATTGCCTCAGCTTAAAACATGTTCTCAGTGTGAACATATTTCTTATTACTAAATGTTACAAATAAATATTAAATATTTATATTAAAATAATTAACTCTAAACTATAATTTAATTAATTAATTTTATGAATATATTTTTGCATTTCATTTTTATTACACTGTTCGTAACACTGTGCCTTGCCTGTGGCCTTAGCAAGCAAAGAGGTAAAGAGCGAAATGCCACAGCAAGAGAGAGAGAGAGGGTGAGAGACTGTAGTCTGTAATAAGAGAGTCAGCGCTTGGAGTTGACTTTATTTAACAAATGATGTGCATGTCTTGTGCTCTGATAATATGTATGTATGTATGTATGTTGCAGGCTCTTCACAGAGTTGCTTAATGTGCTGGATGTCCGCTGGTGTCTGCCAAACCAATCAAAATGTTAATGACACTCTCAATACAGTTATCACAGTGGCGTCAACTTTTTTTTGTGGGTAGTGGAACAGCAGGGCAAAGCATGGCTATAACGATGGACCCACTTGACCGAGCCTTTTAACATTTCTGCCATAGCTTAAGTTAACATGGTTGTTGTTGTTGTTAAGTTGTCATTTCCATTATGACCATGTCGCTTTAGCATTTAACAAATAGTTGAGACATTTACAAGCATCGATAAGAAGTTAGTCCTAAGCAGCTATCGCTATGGGAAGTATCAACCAAATATATACTTATATTACCACTTATAAATAAAGGCTCATATAGATTTATTAGTTTTTTAGCCATTGGTTAATTGATGTAGCCTTTTTGAATGGTCAAACAAAATTTAATATTCATATGGCTAAGCTGTCACACTTCACACACACACATTAATCAACAGAGCAACCTCTATAAACACACATAAATAATCAAGCTAGTTTAAAGCCAAGCCAAGACCTAGACAACGGCCCACACACAATAGCCCCCAAAATGTAGAGAAAAGAGAAGAGAACACTCACGGCCTTCTCTCCATTGGATGTATACAGCCATAATTGCGAAGCGCTTTTGACATGCTAACATGATAATATGACAGACAAGTCAACGGCGCATCAAAAAACTTATCAAAGACAGAACAAATACAACAACAACAACAACAACAAGAGTCTCTCATGCACAAGTCGATAGTGTCGAAAATGCTCGAACCGACAGATACCCTAGAGGAAAGTGTTAATAAATAAACTAAATAAATGTTGTAATTAAGTTAATAAATTTGCAGGAAATTAATAATATTATATTTTACAGGGTATAAGAAAAGACCAGATAAAACATCAATTTTATATGTTCTTAAAAGCTCGTCAAATTAAGTACAAAACTATTATATTAAAAAATAATAAATATTTAAGAATTTTCATTTTGAAGCTTTAATTTATTGAAATTTTAATTTCAGAATATTTTTTTGTTATCAAGGCTTTGCCTCTGGATCTGGTTTTTGACACTTTTCATACAAATCTTATCTTAAATATCTTGCAAAACTTTGTCTCATTTAGTGTGAATTAACTAAAGAATTACAAATTTTTTCAGTATAAAATATAAATTAATTTAAAACTATAAATAATGAATATCATAAAAATTATAAATTATATAAATTAAATACAAACAAAACAAAATTTCAGTTTAATTTAAGTAAATAAACATTTTTTTTACATATTTTAAAAGCTTGTTTAATGACTTAAATCATAAGTGCAAAGAATGCAATTTGCACTCAACTTTAATATAACGCAGCAAACTACCTATTAATAGCAGCTCAGTACAGGGTATATACCAAGCTGAGACACCGGATATGGTGGATGGGGTAGATATGTGTCTGTGTAGATATGGATCCGCTTCGCTGGCGCTTGAACGTCGGCCATTAGATTGCCCTTTTGCTTTGTTTTGTGTGAAGTGTTGACAAAAGGTTGTTAAATGCGAGAGTCCAAATAGAGAAAAAGGAGAGAAAGAGAGCTTAATTATTATACAAAAATTGTGGGCAAAGGCATTAACAAAGAAAAGAAACAAAAGAATTATCGAAACAAGAAACATGAATAAGCATATCGAAAACAATTGAGATAATTTATCAAAATGATAGTATAACGAGTATAAGAGTATTTATACATAGTACGTTAGTGGGCGTTATTTATTTATACAGATAATTATAGATACTCGGGCAAAAACAATTTTGAAATCAATTTGTCATTTTCAAATAGATCCTAACAAGAGAGTCAGTTAGACCATATGGCCATATACTATTGTTATCGATACCTTGTTGGTTTCAACTTTGACTCTTCATTAGTTCGACCATAAATCCATTAACATTCACAATGATCGTTTCCGTGAATCGTTTTTTTTTTTTGCCACAGAGACAGCGACAGAGAGAGAGAGAGAGAGAGAGACTCAAAGAAAATAGCAATCAGCGTAAACACTTCCGATAAGAACTCATCACGATCAACGATGATCTTTGAGAGAGCTATTTGCTGCACCAACAGCAACACGTACACAGATCGAAAAAACCTTTTTATGTAATTTGCACAAAACGTTTTGAATTGTTTGAAATTGAAATTGGTTTTGTTCTTCATCTGCTGCTGCTGCTGCTGCTCGTCTCAAATGATATTAAAAAAAAAGGCGGCCACACCTCCTTTTAGTCCAAGACTTAAATGTTTAAAATGCGCAAAGAGTTTAATTCAAGCTCGAAAAGTTAAAAGTTCTTTTGTAGTACAATTTAGCATACTCTAAGCAAAAGAGCGAACTATATAATTGGCTACGGCGCATAAAAGAGTCGCAAGTGTCTCGCTCACAAGGCACGTTTCATATTAAGAAAATCGTTGAGTTCGCCAAAGAGCGCAGAGTGAGACAACGAGAGAGAGAGAGAGAGAGAGCGCGCTGTCAAAAGACTACAATACAATTGGCTATGAAAATGATGGCAAATCGTACAAAGTCCTATACACAATGGTCTTTTGCCTTTTTTTTTTTTTTTGTTTTGTAAAGTTTCGCATTCACATTCATTGCGAATCAATTTCAAATAGCCAACCATGAACTTCATCATCAGCATTAACATCATTATTGTGATCATCATTGTTTTTGACTGATTGCTGCTGCAAAATATCATTATCTTGTAAGTAATAATAATAAAAAATGAAAAACTCTTTGAGTTTGTTGCTGATGAAAACGATTTTAAATTATTTTTATTTCAATTGCGAAAATTATATTGGCCGACTTGACTTAAAAGCTGTACTCGACTATGTTGTATGTATGTATGCTTGGTTGGCACTGCTGTGGCCCCAAAAAACAACTCTGTTGCGCTGCCATGCTTTAGTATATGTATATTTGTTGGCTTATGGCCGCTGCCTGCCACTGCCGCATGGCTATAACAATTTTTTGCGCTTTTTCTGTTTTATTGCTACTCCATTAAAAATTGAATTGACTTTTGTTGTTGTTGTTGTAGAGATAGCTACTATTGTTGTTGCTGTTGTTGCTGTTATATTGCCTGTTAATGTTGAAAAT
>JBANCX010000051.1:4125-22604 GCA_037040065.1 Dettopsomyia nigrovittata
AGAGAGAGAGAGACAACGGCAGCAGGCGATCAAAAAAGCTGGTGAACAAATGTAAACGCGTAACAGAGAGAGGCAGGAAAGACAGACAGCGAGAAATATATATATATATATAGAGAGAGAGAGCGAGCTGAGCGTGTGAGAACTGTGACGTTTATGAGTGTCGCACGAGAGATGTTCAGGTGAGAGTGAAAGTGATCGTGAGCGTGAGAATGTAAGAGCGTTTGGTGATATATCTGAGCTGAGAGCGATATTTGAACATCGCTGCGCATATAATATATATTCATATTCATATTCATATTCATATTCGATTAAATTGTTTTGGGCAGATAATTTACAAAAACAACATCAACAATTTGAAAATAGCACATCGAAATGGCATTAATAATGTGTTTTTATATATATAGTTTATATATAAATATATTTAGGTATATTAAAATAAATTTAGGTATGCGAAAAAAAAATAAATTTTAAAAAATTAACAGCGCTTCATTAACTGGCAAAGTGTTTGGTTTAAGAAATTTTAAGTATTATAATAAATCTTCAATACTAAACAGTCAAGCAAAATTTACTTCGACATGCCGAAGTTTTAAAATACTTCTTGAATGTATTTTGAAAATAGTTCATTGAATATTTATGGAAGAAATGTAAAATTTATTAATCAAAACTGATAAACAAATAAAATTAATGAAAAGAAAATCTGTTAAAAAAAATCTATAAATTCTAGTTGAATATATTCTAAACTAAATATTAAATATTATTAAAAACAATATTTAATATTTAACAAAAAAATTTATATATAAAAAGTAAATAATCTGTAGTGTCTTTTAAGATGATTAATCTTGAGTATTAATTGTATTAATTGACATGCGGACAGAACAGTATAAAACAGTTTTCTACTTGATCAGAAATTAGATATATCGAAAAATCTATTATTATTATATTGTACTATTTAAGATTATTCTGCATTATTTTTTTGAAATAGGGAAGATTATTTAATTATAACATATTAGCTATATACTAAAAATTTTAAAATATTCTAACAATTATCTAAGACATCATATTATTATAATAAATAAAGATTGTATAACGTTTTTTTCAAATCTTCTCTAATCCAAACATTTTTCAAGTTAAGCAAAATAAATTTTAAAATATTTTCAAAAGGACAGAAATTTTGTAAAATTAGTATAAACAAAATATTTCAAATAAAACTTTAGAAAAAAAGGAGCAAAATTAAGTTAAAGCAATGCGTTAATTAATTTTTATATTTTTTGTGGAATATTGTAAAATATTTATTAATTTTTTTTTTTTTCAAATTGAAATTTTGGTGACGACTGATTGAATTCTGTTTAAGCTGTTATGTATTTTTTTTATTTTGGTGTTTTTGGTTTTTGTAAATTACCCGTCTGCATTGAGAATTGGTTGGAGGGTTTGCGGATCAATGAGGACGCTGCCAATTGGCACACTCGAAATATCTGTGACGGCCCAGACGAGTCCCGGAGCTGTAGCCGTATCTAGCGGGCTGGACGTGCTTGTTGTTGTTGTTGGAATTGGTGTTGTTGCCTGCTGCAGGAAAGAGGCCATATTTCGGTTGGATTGCGCCTGCGCCGCCGGCTGACTGAATTCCGGCGTCTGCCTGTCGCTGCCGTAGCCCGTTGGTGAGGGCGTAACAGAATCGGAGCGCACAGATTGGGTGCGTGTCTTGTAGCTGATTTTATTATATATATACATATATGTATACATATATTTATTTTTTTTTTTTGATAAATGTAGTTGTTGTTGTTGGTTGGTTGGTTGATTGATTGGTTCGTTTGTTGGTTGGTTGGTTGTTCGGGTGGCATACAAAAATGTTTTTTTTTTTGGCAATTTTAACAACAGTTTATATAATTTTTTGGTTAAGAGATAGATAGAAAGAGCGAGTTTGTAGGACTTGTTTGCATGTGGTGTCTCTACTTGGAGCACACACTCAAGCTGATTACTTACCCGCTGCTCGATGGCGATAGACGCCATGGTGTGCTTGTACTGCCAGTGGAGTCCTGTTTGGCAAAGCCACCACGTCCGCTCTTGTTTGAGGTTGTAGAGTCTACACGCGATAACGAAGCTCCACCAGGACCTCCAGAACTCGGCGGTCCACCGTAGTTGCCAAAATTATGTGACTTAGGCACTGCTCCAGATCTCATGCCGCCTCCGCCGCCATCACGTGACTCCGTGGACTGTAAGAAAGATGAAATGTATTAGAACTTTTATAATAGTTAAGTTATTGTTATTCGCTTACATTCTGCATTTGCAGTATCTTGCCATTGGGGCGCTTGGCTCTGGGTGGCTGCTGCTGCTGCTGTTGTTGTTGTTGCTGCTGCTGCTGCTCAGCAATGTTGTGCCAGCCTCCACCACCACCACCATTGTTACCACCACCGCCTCCACCATAACACTCTTCATCGCCATAGTTATCCTGTTGGCCTGAGCGATTAAAGATACGACTGCGCGCTCTATCATAGTCCTCCTCACGTTCCTCAAAGCTTTTGGCTTTACGATCGAGCATAACACGCTCTGGGCACAGATATGGCGACTGACGCACCTCATCAAAGCTATGCGTATCACGCTTAAGAATTGACTTGCGTGCATCCTCACGATGCTCGCTGCGCACCAGCGATTTAAAGCGTATCTATTTAATAAAAAATAGTTTTAAGAATATATTGTATTATTATACAGGAATATATATTCACCTCTGGTATGCGTGTGCTCTTGGTAACAGCTACAATAACACACTGCTGCGTTTCGGAGTCTACATTGTGATCCATGCCAAAGAAGGCAGCCGTACGATGTATCAACATTCGATTATATGAGGAATTTGGCGGAAAGCGATACTCACAGCCACGACTACGGAATAAAGAAAATGAACATTAAATTAAATTAATATCTAAATTTATTTATTATTCAATTCTTTGTAATATGTTTGAAATAGATTTTATTTGGCGAAAAAGGTAAATAAAAGTGGCGGCTTACCTTGCTTCCTGTACGAAATCGATTAGATCCTTTTCAATTTTCAACAATATAAGTCTATCCTTCATATTCTTATTAAGCGTATCGCGGAAGAATGTTAATAGATCAGTGCCACCAAAGTCTGTGTATTGTTCACTTGAATTCTCTGATTGTTGAAAAACTAGAATTAATGAGTTAAGCCATAAAGAGGATATCCTATTTAAAGGATACACTTACCGCGCGATATAAAACCGGATGTATTATTGCTCGAATTATTGGAGTTGTTGCCCAAGTTTTGTGTGTTGCAATTGTTAACACCGCCGCCATTATTATCCATAGGACCCGCCGAGTTGCCCACCAGATTCTTCAATCGTGTTTTGGAGCCCTTTGAATTGGTATTGGCACGATGCTTCTTGCTGCCGCCACCGCCGCCGCCACCTCCTCCACCTCCACGCTCATAATGATATTGCTCCTCCTCGTGGTTGCTATTGCTCAAATTGCTATTCTGACTGGACATCTCATGACGTTCATGACGCTCTGAAGCTTTATAGTTCATGCCTGAGTTGTAGAGCACATTCGAGTTGGAGTTATTGATGTTGTTGTGATGTTTATCCAGTCCATTGGATTTTAAATCTACAACATATTTTTTGCCATTGTTATTGTTATTATTGTTGCTACTGTTGCTGTTGTTATTGTTGTATTCAATGCCAGTGCTGCCATTGCTATTGGTGCGATTATGTTGTCCAGCTCCAGATTTCTTAGGTGGCGACAACTTGGGAAACTCAGATTCATCACGCAATGGCACATTCAGCGGCTGTTGCTGTTGGTGTTGCTGCTGCTGAGATTGTTGTGAATGCTGACTGGTTATAATCACAGCAGGCGTTTCCATCAGCGGAGAATTTCCGCGTCCAGTTGATTGTGCTTTGCTATTGGCATTTGTATTGCTATTGTTGTTGTTATTATTATTCAATATGGCATTATTGTTGTTGTGCTCATGGGCATCGCTGGGGTATTGCTGCTCAGAGGCGGCTCGTGGCGTTGGCGTGCGTGGAGGCGATGTTGACTCGCGCATGGCATGACTGCGTGTGAGATGTTTGCCCTTCATGTTGCCCTGCAGGTGTGTGTGTGTGTAGAAAAACAGTAACAAGAGAGTGAAAGCAATTAGTTTCGAATTAGCTTGCCACTAATATAATGCCAAAGTTGACAGCCAAAAGGCAGTCCCAAAGTATATAGCCCACCATGCCACATGCTACATGCGCCACCCCATCAAATATGATGCAATTGTTGGCTCATTAAAATGTTAAACAAATGCCAGTCGCGGGGCGACGTTAATGATCTGCACACATGTTTTATTTTGTTGTTGGGAAAAGAACTAAAAATTGAATATTCAGAACTAATGGCATATGCGTTACACATACCCTGTAAATAATAAACTGGACGTAACTAACTTTCTATCTACATTTGTATTCCATTTGAAATCTTTGGCCACACTAAACTAAAAAAATTTTCAGATATTGTCCAACTGTAGTTTATTTCATACAGCTATTGTTGGTTAGTCAATTTTCTTAATGGGTATTTGCTAGTCAGTCATTTACCTAAATGACTCAACTCGTTATTATTATAACTGTTGCCGTGCCAGCCACATAAATCGTTCTATATTCTGGTTGCCTTTTGACATTTTCACAAAACAACAAAGGATAATAACGCACAGCAAGTGTGTCAATCAGTCAGGCAGTCAGCCAGTCATTCAAGCAATCGGTCAATCAGTTGGTCAATCAGTTAATCCATTTTGCCTATGATGATGTAGCTTTTTTCCCCGCAGTTTACATTGATTTTCTCATAGGCCATATGAAAGTCAAAGTTATTGCACCATTAATCAGTCAATTTTTTTTTTTTTTTGGTTTGTTTATTAGACAGCAGCAACCAAACTTGAGTGTTGCTTATCCCCCTTTAGACCACTTCAGTGTCTGCCACTTCAAGGCATCATCCCCTCCATTGTTAATATGTACTTCAAGAAACAATCGTATTCTGACGTTGCAGGAAACGGAAAAACTAATAAAACTCAAAACGCAAATGTCAATGCCAAAACCATTTACTGAACTCTGACTTCTTATTATTATTTTCTTTTTTAACTTAGTTGCTAATTTAGTAGTAGCCATGACTACACAGTGTTTAGTATAGAACCGCATATGTTATAAAAAGTCTATAGAACGATTGAAAATTTAATTGTAAAATTACAATAAAAGTGTTCGTTGATGATGCTTTATTTAATTTGGGAGTATTTCAGTATGAAATCGATCAGAAATTCTAATCCTAATATTATATATCCTTTATTTTTGAGAATATCTTTTATTTGTATATTTTTAATTAAATTTCTCTCTCCTTTAATTCACATATACTGCCATTAACTGATTACAATTATACCACAAATATGATTACTATAATTAACTCTAATTAATAAAGCAATTGTTAATTATGTTTGGCATTTTGGAATGGCCACATTTAAGTAATCAAAACAAATACCAAGACAACTTCGTGTTGGCCAAACTTCCGTGAACGTCACTGCGCCACAGCCGGGAAAAATCAATAAATCGACCTTGAGAGTCTTGCAGCAGCACCACCAACAGCACCAATAGCAGGAGCAAGAGCACCAACTGCTGCTGCTGCTGCTGCTCTATTTGCTCTATTTCTTTGCTTTTTCATTTTTATTTTAGTTTTTTTCGCTCATAATGTGACTTGGTGGAGCAATTAAAAAATTAGAACAAATCACATGTTATAGCCACAATATACATTAGGTAAAAACCTATGCGGCAGGGCAAGCCCCTCTCAAATAGAAAAAAAATACAACATGTAGTACACACATAAACCTTGAACTCCGTCTGGGGACCTTTTACGGGGGCAGCAATCAAAATACAAGCATTGTCAATGCAATATAAAAAGAGAGTACATATATATGTATTTGGCATTTTGGGTCGATTGGGAATTTCCAGCAAATTGCGTTTCCAATGCTGATAGTAACTGATTCTCAGAAAAACTGCAGAGAAGTCAAACCCCCAATACGTACATATATACTCGTTGTCAGAAAGCAGCACATGACGCTGACCTGACCCAGTTTATGCATTTTTTGGGCGTGTATCTATTGCAGGGGCCAGTTTCAGTTCATGGCTGCACAGACAGAAAGGAAGAGAGACAACTTAACCGACAAACAGAGAGAGAGAGAGAGAGAGAATGAACCTGAGGCACATGCACAAAATCTGACCTATTTATATGATTATACATACATATATATATATATAATATAATTATTTATAATATTTCCAGCATAAATATTTGAAATACTTACGCGTCTATTGCCAAAACTATTTTGACGTCCCAAATTTGAGGCAGTTGTTGTTGTTGTTGTTGGCTCCTCAATGCAGTTATTGTTTGTTATTGGATTTGTTGTTGGTACTGCTACTGCTGCTGCTGTTGGTGTTGTTGGTGTTGCTGTTATGGCTGTTGATGACGTCACTGCTTGTACTGCTGCTACTTGTACTGTAGCAGGCCCACTCGTAGTCGTCGCTGCTGCTCCTGTTGCTGATGACGTCGTATTATTATTATTATTTGAGGCAACGGCGGCGACAACAACAACTGCGGCAGCCGCTGTAGATGTGGCTGATGCGGAGGCGGAGGCTAAATTGGTTGGAATATTTGTAGCAAGGGCTACTTGAGATTTTGTGGAACTCATAATCACAGTTTATGTAAAATGTACTGCAATGAAATGTAAATAAAAATAAATATATTAATTATTATAAAATTAAATAATTTAAATAATTTAAGCAGACCTAAAAATTGTATATTATTATTCATGCTGTAGCATGAACCATTTGCGAATTACAAAGAAGACAAAAAATTTAAATTTTCTGTTGAAAAGTATTTGCTTGCTCAGTTTTTCTTTACTTCTTTACCTTTTTCAATTGAGACAAACTATTGCATTTTGTTAAACGCTCCAACTTCTTTATCTTTTTAATTTTTATTGCTGTCTTTTTATTAGTTGATTTCATAAGAATCTTTGCGTACGTTGAAAGTTTTTAAGTATTGTTTTTTTAGTATTGTTTTTTAGATTAAAATCATATTTTGTTAAAAATATGCCGGCAGTGCAGTTGATAGAAATTGGTTTGATTTAAAAATAAAAAACAAATCTGTCTCTTCGATCTTTATAAGCTGCTGCTACTCCACGGGATTTAGAATTTTTATTTTTGTGCGAATCAAGTTGGTTTTTTTAAAACACGTTTATACGTAGAGACAAGGCTTAGTTTTAATTATTATTAAGTGTATATATAAAGTATAGGTTAAGTTATTGTTTATTCGTTTAAAAAATTATGCGAAACGAAAAAGTGTAGAGTCGAAAAAACACAATTATTTTATAGATTTTTGGTTTGCTTCTTTAATTGTTTATTTTATTGTTTGTAATTTTTATTAAAACATTTTTTTTTTTTATTTTATAACATTGTTTATCACATTTACACCATATCACTAAGAATCACAAACTGCCTTTAGGTTGATTTTTTATTTGTATTTTGGTCTCTGCACTTGCGATATTTCTCAATTATAATTAAATTTTTATTATTATTAATTAATAATTATTTAATAATATTATTATAAATACGTAACTACAGCTTACAGCTAGGTTTGTATTACTATTATATGTATATGTATATATATATATATATAGTTGTATACTTTAAAAATATTTTAGTTAAAGCTTTTATTTTGGTTGATTATATTTATTTATTTATTTTATTTATTCCTTTTTCGGGATTTGTGTTGTTTTTTTTTTTTTTTATTTTTCTTCACTTTCTGTTGTCTATTATGAAGTTCAGGTTATATGAGAATTTTATTTGATTTGTTGTTTGTGGCACACATTTTGCTGCAAGTTGAGAAACTATGAATCAGTTGAGGCATTTAAAACTTTCCACAGAGCGCACAGCCGAGTGAACGAGAACTTTTCTGTGTATGTATCTGTGTATTTGTGTATCTGTGTTAGCAACGCATATACATAAACTGTCATACAAACACACACACACACACACACACACACATACATAAACGTATATAGAGAAGCATGGAATGTGACCTTGTTTACGATTTATTTTGATATTCAAAACTGCATGAGCATTATTCTAGCTGAGAGCGAAATAATTGAAATGCGTGTGCCTTTGCCTTTGCCCTTGTGCTTAGCTCACTAAGTAGTACTAAGGGATGCTTTTTAATCGAAAAGAACTCTCTCGTGTCTTTGACCAGTCGTATTTTTATTGTTGTTTTTGTCTTGTTATTATGGTGCGCTTCCTTCTTTTTGAGTTCGTTGTTCACTTTTCGACATAATTATGTTAATTTTTGATTGCTACAAGTTTAGGTAGCGAATACTTCAAAGGAATTCGATATAGGGGTTGTTGTACGATAAAATGTTGCAAATATAGATCAAAAAAAGAGTTGAAACCTTCAGAGAAAAACCCAAAAAAACAAATTAAAAAACTGAGGTTAAGTTGAAGATATTTAACAAACGCTTTTTTTTTCTATGCTAAAAAAAAGCAAACAATCTTCAAATTTTTCATTAAAAATTGTTTACACATTTAATTATTTTTAATGGATTACAACATTCTGTCCATATTTCATTCAACAAAATAATTACCAAAATCTCGCAAAAGAATAAATTGGAAATTTTATATATTTATACAATCCTCTTCTAATTGAAAATCCAATTCTGAGTAATTTAGCAAATAAACAAAAACGGTTTAAAAAATAAAGCGAAATTATGAAATGTGAATAAATCAAAGCACAATTGGATATCCATTCATGTATGTATGTATTTGCAAGCAACCCTATCTAACTCAAAGCATTTATGTATAATATTTTCGCTTGGGAAATACCCGCGAAATACACGGCAAGAAGAAATAACAAATAACAACCAGCATGATTTGGAGAAAACAAACGAGAGAGCGAAAGAGAGAGAGGACAAGATGCGGGTACACAGGTGACAAATGGATGACGTAGTCGCCTGTTATAAGAAAAAAAAAAACACTCATACGACGCGTGGCACACGCGACGAACTAAGAAGAAAAACGCTAAAAAGCAAAGGCCCAAAATTTGGGACAATTGCAATTGAACGATTAATAAAAAGGAAGGAGCAACAAAAAAGTTTCTTCAAATGCATGCGGCCAATGTTAATCTGCCCCCTCTAAGCACCATTCACTACAAAAACAATTCTCTATTACGTCTGACTGTTTACAGCAGCTGTCACTCTCTCTCTCTCTCTCTCTCTCAGTCTCTCTTTCTCGAAGAAAGCTTTCACAATGGCCACGCTGTACGCGAAAATGTGTTGCGGCTGTCATGAGTCGTTTATCATTGTCGTTGTTGTAAAGAGCGCAAGCTTTTAAGCTTTGGCGCTTGCGTGGGAGTAAGAGCGAATGAGAGCCATTACTTTAAATCTGATCCAGCAGGAAGTTTAGCGGCAATTACAATTTGCTTGTCAAAATTTTTTTTTGTAGTAAACTATAAACGTTTATAGCATCAACAATAAAAACAAATACTGCGTCATTAGCCAGGGTTGTCTATAAATTTTACAGGGGCTTCCTTCTCAATGAACACTAAAAATATTACAAGAACAACAAACAAACAAAACTGCAAAACGGGCCAAAGAGCGCACAGCAAGCAGTCGACGTTCGTTTGTGGGGCGAGCGAAACGAAACGAAATGAAACGAAGACATTACGATATGACACGAGAGTCAAAATAACCGAAACGAACGACAAAATACGAACATTGACGACACTATGCGTGCGTGTTTCTATAATGTATATGTACATATATATGCGTGCATGCATGTGTGTGTGTGTGTGTTTGTTGTGTGAAAAACGTGTGTGTCGCTGTGTATGTATAATACACCAAAAAGGCAATGCGAAAAATAAGCTAAAAGAAAAAAAAAACCTTTAAATTCAAATGAAAATTCCGCTAACAATTTTCACGCGACAATAAACACACAAGTGCAAGAAAAAAAAAACAGAAGAAAAAAAAAACAAATTTTTATATATAATCGAAGCAGAAAAACAAATTTTAGTTTGTTTTTTTTTCGGTTTTTGCACTTTATATTTATATACACAGCGCCGGGCTGCTACCTTTGGGCTTCCTTTTTCTACATATTGCGTACATCTGTATATTATACATATGTACATATAAAATACGCGTTGTATTCTTATCTCACACACACACACACACACACACATACACATTCTTTGGTGTCTTCTCCGTTCCGTTTTTCTTCTCTGCTGCTCGGCTCTGCTCTGCTCTGCTCTGTTTTATTTATTGCTACGCGCGTGCCATTTTTTTAATATGTATTTTCCGCAGAACTTTGTATTATATTTTCATTTTTTTTTTTTTTTTTTGGTATTTAAATTTGTTGTATTTATTTTTTTGGTATTTGTTTAAAGCGAACGAAAACTAATTCATTTTTCTCTTGCCTTTGCCCGTTTGCTTCTTCATTGTGAAAAAAAAATGTATTTTTAAGCTGCTGCTCTGCTTTTTGTTGCTCTGCTGCTCTAATACTTTTACGCTGCTGCTGCTGCCACGGCTGCGGCTGCGACTGCGGCGGATGACAATGACAACGTTGACGACGGCTGCGACGAATAGTGCGACAACGACGACAAGCACTGCGCTCCGCTGGCAGACATTATGGGAACACGACCGAATGGATACTGGGCGACAGCCGCATGCAAAAAGGCCCGTCAAGCAAAAGCATCGCTGACTGGGGCTCTCTCTCAATTTTTTGTTTTTTTCTTTTACTCCTCTCTATATATATATACAATATATATATATATATATATATATATATATATATATATATATATATATTTGTGCTTTGGTCGAAAAGGGTGGCAAACAGTACAGTGAGCGTAAGCAATGTGAGAGATCAAGCACAAAGCTAGCAGCTCTAGCGACCGAATCCGTGCGTAAAAGCTTTTGCGGAAAACAGGTTAAAGCATGTGTGCCCCCGCGACCCGCTGCCAATCATTACCCCTCTTTCTTTCACTGTGAGTGTGTGTGTGTGTTTGTGTGTCTCTCTCGCCTTTGCGCTATCTCGTTCTCTGTCGTGTATTTCCTTTTTCCTACAACGAGCATAATATGTATGCCCCAGAGCCAAAAAATGCGCACACGATTTTGCTCTTGTTCTTTAATTTTGGTTTTTTTTTTGTTGTTTTGGGGTGGCATTTGCTCAACATTTTGTTCCGTTCGTTCCTTCGTTCGGTCTTCGTTCATCGTCCTTCCTGGTGCGTGTTTCTGCAATTGTTCTTGCAGGGCATCATATCTTTGCCTATCTAAACAACGTTTTGGCTTCCAAGCAGGCCATGGCAAGACCTTGGAGTAGCCTTTGTATGTGTACATACATACATATGTCCTTTTGTATGTGTTGCGCTTTGTGTGCGTGCCAAACAGGAATGTTTACGGCAAAAAAGTTTGTTGCCTGCAATCAAAAACTTGACGATTCTCTGCCACTAAAAATTAACTACCTAATATATGTATGTATAGTAGTAGTAGTAGTAGTTACTGAAATTGCCTGTTACTTCCTAATCAAATTATAAACTAAAAATTAAAAATAAATAAGCTCCAACGACTAAGAATGATCGTTAAAAGTTTCTTAAGTTATAAAAAATGTATTTTATACAAATTAATGTAATTTACAGAACATTTTTATAGAATACACATATAAGCAGCTCTAAAAATTCTTTAAAAAAATATATTTTATATTTATTATTTTTAATTGATTTGTTTTTTTTTTTAATAAACTTTAATTTTTGGTTTTTTAAAATAATATTTTTGAACAAAACGAAAAGTTTATTTTTTGTATCGAAATTCTTTTTAAGTTTTTCAACTTTAATAAATATAAATAAATATATTCAAAGTAATATGATTAAATCTTTTTGTAAATTTTTCTTTAATTTGATTTATTATTATTAAAATAATATTTTTTCTTAAGAAACTTTTTGAATAATAGCAGGTAAACAATCAAATATGTTAAATAAATAAATTTTATTCTCTTATAAACAATAAAAAATACAATTTTTCATAACTCTACAGCTTTAATCGCAAACTGAATTAAATGAAAAATTTCTATTTTTTTTTTCGATCGAAATGTTTATTAAAAATTCAATTAAAAACGTATACAGTCCAATATTGAAAATAGAAATTTCCATGCATTTTGCTGTCAATTTAAATTCAGAAATTGCATTTGCTCTTGACGGGATATATGAGTTTTTCATTCAATTGATGGCAATTCATCAACCGTGCAAAGTGGCCAATAAAAAAGCTTTTAGGAATATACAAAAAGCAAAAAATAAAAACAAAGAAAATTGTAAAACTCAGAAGAGAGAGAAGAGAGAGAGACAATATTGCAGCAGTCAAGTGGAAAAATAAACTTGTATGATGATGATGTATCATTTGTCTGTTACCGTGGCAACATATATGAAAGAAATATATTTAATATTAACCATGATTGAGTAGTTAAAGGATTTGTAGTGCGCACATTGTGTCCTAGTTATAAGCAAGCACAGACACACACACACACACAGACTGATGGCAACTGCAGCCTCAAAGTATGCAACAGTATATGGCAAACAACGCAATAAGCTTTAGCTTATAACAAATAATAATAATAATAATAATAAAACTATTCAAGAATTTCTGTGAATTTCAAACAATTTGCTTCGTTACAGACACATGTAGTATTAAAAAAATAAAATAAAACTGTAAAGTGCGTCGTAATAAATAATTTATGCAGCAGTTAGTCAGTTGGAACAATGGAAATGAAACGCCGACGCTAGCACTTAAAGCCATCAGCATTGATTCGATTGCTCTTGTTGTTTACTTTGAGCGGCGTACTCACAAGGTGTTAAATGTATATATGTGTCTCTTTGTGTATGTGTGTTTGTGCATTTGTCAAAGAGAAACGACGAGACAGATGGCAACGTTTAAACGACTGTTGCTCGGCTCTCGGGTTAACGTAATTGCACACACAGACACACACACACACACACACATAGCAGAAACGTTTTGTGTAAGTGTCGCGCCTTGTTGCAATTTCGACATCTTATTTGGGTCAGCAGCAGATGATAAAGAGAGAGCGTACATGTAATACACAGAGAGAGAGAGAGAGAACGAACGAGCGAGCGAACGACAGTGTATTATTATATACTGAGAGCGTAGCGTGACAGTCAGAGAGTAAGAGAGCGTGAGTAAGTTGACAAGTGACTGTCGCACGTGTGAGCTTAAAAGCGCAATGCGTTTCGAGGCCAAGTGCTTGACAGAAGAAGATGAGAACTAAAAAGGATGCTGAGTTCGTGTTACTTCCGCTGCTTTAACTGCAATATATGTTTACTATATGTATGTATATATTTATATGTGTGTGTACCACACCCACTCTCTCTCTCTCTCTCTCTCTCTCTCTATCTCTCACACATAAACACACACAGGTAAACAAAAATTAACTTCAATCCGTAACCTTAACTAATTAGGCGACAAATGACAATGGAGCAAAGAAGAGCTTTTATGATGCAATTAAAATGTTAAATGTTTTACGACATTGCCTCATGGGGGCTCTTTAATTAATATATGTCGCCCCTGAATAGGTGTCAACAAGGACAATATATAGCAAAAATTCTTCTAACAATGCTTGACCCAGACAAGCCATGCATATGAGAAAACCTTAACTTTAAGTATTGCGCGTGGTTTTCAGCCTGAAAGGACAAGTCGACCCCATTTCTCAACCAACCATTAAAACCATCAGCAACAACAACGACAAAAGAGCCCCTCTTCAAACCGCTTAAACCATCCCCACCACACGTTCGTAACCAGCTAGATTATGTAGCTTATATGAGACACGAGCGCGTGGCTTTCTTTATCCTGGCAAAGGCTGACTAGTAATCATGTTGCCTTGTTTTTTAGCTGACACAAGGCGAATTGTTTTTGATGCTCTCAGCCGGGTCATGTATGTGTGTATATCTCTTGTCTATTTGTCTGTCTGTCTGTGTGTTTGTGTGGGTCCTGTCATGCTCTCAAAGAGCATAGAACGCCAGCTAAGCACTTCAGACAAGCGTATGAACCTGAGCGCTAGCCTCTCTAGATGATACGAGACTAAAAAAGATGTTCTAAAATGATTATTATTTTTCAAAATAATAAAACACTTAATGGCATTGAAGTGTAAGATAATTTAAACTAAGAAGAGCTACAACTTGGCTTTGAATGATTAAATGACATACATTAAATATATAACAATCTATCAAAGAAACCTTTAACTTTGGTCTGACATAAAATCAAATCTTTAAAATTATTATAAAAGTTTAAAAGACGAACATACCATGTAAATATTATAATCTTCAGGGATTATAATCAGAAATTTATGAAATATTCTTTCTTTTAATAATAGTATCTTTAAAAGAGAATCTTCAAATATTAAATTTTCGTTCAACAATGAAAAATATATTTTACAAATTTGCTTTCCACCCATTTTATAAACTTCTTTAATTCGTAAAATTGTCAAATGCAAAAATTTAGATATATTTTAATTTATTTTTTATATATTTTTTTTATCTCTGGTACAAACGTATTTATTTATTTAACTTAGTCGTGCTTCAATTATTTTTTTGTATTTTTAAGGTAAAAATATTCTTGTTGCATACACAAAGGGGCACATGAGAACGCTTTTGAATTTGCTGCCTGCTTGCTTTGTTTGGTTGAACTAAACTTCGCCCTCTTATACTACTACATACCCTCAATACTGACAGCAGCTGCTGCGGGAGTTATGAATTATGCAAAATAGAAGAGGCTGCTGCTCTCATTCGCCTAGGTACCGCCCTGGGGGCCTGTCAAACTAGAAGATGCCAAGGTGTATTGTGTGTGTGTGTACATTTGAGAAATCGCCCCGAAAATCTTATCACAGATTCATTAAATACACATATGTACGAGTATATATATGTATATATATTTCAAAGATACATTGTATGTAATGCATAGCAAATAAAATAAAAGCCGCGTGAAAAAACTCATAAATTAATTTAAACAAATTCTTAAAATTCTATGTGCAAAAAGAAAAAAAGGAAAGAAAAATTGCAGATTTTTGTGTAAACAGAAAAAAAAATGGTCGAACGAAGCGTATCCGAGCACAACAACTAACTAAAAAGCAACAACAATTAGTAGATACATTTTAAACATAACAACTAAGATGACGACGAAAATTCGTTTATAGCATCATAGCAGCAATAGCAACAACAACAAACAGCTGAGGCATGCAACGCGTGCTGTCTGTTTAAGTTACATTTTAATGTAAATATCGGTTTATATAGTACATATACTATATACATATGTATATATGTACTAATTGTGTATATAGCATGAGCTAGCCAAAAGTAATGCCGTTGTCGTTGCCCGGGATGAAACAACAAAAACAAGCAACAGCAGGGCAGAAAGTAAAAAGGCTTTAAAAGTATGAATTAGACGACAAGATACTCTGCAAACAGCTTGAATTCGTAGCGTTAAGAAAGACAGCATTGCAAATAATTCTTTGTTTGATAACTTTTCTATTTTCCAAGCAATCGTTATGAAATTTGATTTATAGTTCAATAATGTTCAAAAGATTAGTTAAACCAAAACTCAAGATCAAATATTAAAAATAACATTGTTTATGAAGTTTTTATTAATATACGGAGGCATCTTTGGGCGTGGTATAAAAGTGTTGAAACAAACAAATAATAAGAAAATATGCCTTTCCTCACAAAGAATAACAAACTTATTTATAGGTTAGAATATATGTCATCAATATTATCATATTTATACACATTTTCAACCGTTTTGAAATGAGTGCAGGGTATTAAAACTATAGACGACATGATCACAACGCAATGAATGCGAACTGACGGCCCCGGCCCCTGGTCGGATTTGTTTCACAAAATAGATTTTCAATAAAAACCCACTCGAGAAAACGCCAACAATGGCGAACACACACACAAACAGAAAACAGAAACAACAAGAGAAAAAAACGCATCTCGAGAAGCATTCCAAATCTATTTTCAACCCAAACAAAAACATTTTTATATACGCATAGCCCAATGTACTATTATACCAATATAACAAAAACAAAAAACAAAAAACTTTATCAAAGAGTCCCTATATACAAATATGATATATGTACATACATATGTATATACGATAAATTTTCGTTTCTTTAGCTTTAAATGCATAAGACATATGATCTTAAATTGCAATATGTCCCTGGCTGGATTTCTATAAAATTTATATTATAGCCAAGTTAGAACAGCTGTTGTTTTGGTCAATCAGTCGATTTTAAACAATTTTATTTTATTTTTTTTTCCGGAAGAACAAAACTGCATTGCATTGAAATACAAATACAATTCACATTTCGGATTTTCAGATTGTGAGTCATATCTTAGGAATTTATAAACATTATCCAAAAGATCTTACCCATAAATATAAGAAAGATTTTTATAGATAAACTCAATGCAAGTATCTTAAAAATAAAGCTAGAAGAATAACAAGTACAAAACACTAAAATGCGATTATAATAATAATTTTTCAGTTAAGATCGTTTCCTATTTCATTTCTGGGTGGTTTTTCCCAATATCTAGGTAGCCTTTCAATTTTTATTATTTTTTTCAGTTAAGTTTTTGGTTTTTTGTTTTCAATATTTTTATTCTTTCATAGGTAGTTGTACTAAGTATAGGCGCTAGGTTTTAAATAGTTTTTATTTAATTTTTGTTTATTTTTTCTTATATTATTATATAAAACTTTTAAATTTCCTAGTGTGTACCCTAAAAGAGTTTTCAATAGTTTGTTTTTATTGTTTTGGAAATATGTTTTCTACGTTGCCGCGCGGTTCGTATCTTGATGAACGGATAAGCAAGAGTTTTGCCAAGGATGTGCTATTAGCCAATTGGCAAGAATTGCGCGAGGGTAGCCATGAGAAAAATGATTGCATTACGCCGGGACTGAACCGAGTGAATCACTGCGAGCATCATCTTAGTGAAATGGGAGAGTCCTTTAAGCCAGTCTTTCCACCGGAAGAGCGTAACGATGGAACGCGTCATTATCTATCTGTGAGAAACGAACTACTTCACAACTATATGCGCAATACAATCTCACAAGTGCGTCAACCCTTAGCAGATGATATGTTCAAAAACTATACAACCACATTCAAGATCTCTTACGATATTGTACCTGAGCAGAGCCGTAAAACGGCACAGATTGAAGAGAATACAGTACCATCCAGACCAAAACAATTAGATATGACGCGTAGCTTTGGTAATCGCACAATCACAGGACTTCGATGCTACAAAAATAGGCTAGCGCAATTGGAGAGAAGTCAGATAAATCAGACAACTTATACCGCCGATTTTGATCCAGAGGCAAGACGATTCAAACTTTAAAAGCAGAAGAGAATGCAAGAATCGACCGATGTGTATAATACGGCGGATTTTATTTAATCCAATGGCAAGACGAGTTAAAATTTAAAAAAAGTTAAAAAAGCAAAAACCCATAAAAATTTCAATGTCTAATATAAAAATTATATTAAATGAAATAAATTTTTAACCCCAACGGTGTGTGGGGTAAAAGTTGGGTCTAAAATCTAAAGTTTTTCATTATTTCAATTAACAACTATGTACGACACACATGATAATGATCTGGCAAGTCTATCGCAACAATAACGATCTGGCAACACCTAACCATTGTCACTATCCGTGTTACAGAGAATTCGTGAAATTGTATTTATGCAATTATTTCGTGTGTGTGCATTTCCTTTATAAATCCATCAAAATATATTGTATACGTCCGGTTCAAAGCGTACAATGGCGCTCCGTATGTGCATGTATGTATGTATATATTCATGTAATCCGTGTAATCCTGTCGATCCGATATTTTATATATGTACACAGATTTGTGTCGAACAACTTCAACGATTTTATTAAAAATTGATTAGGTTCGAGGAAAATTGAAAAACTCTTGTGGCTTGAAGTCGCTGGTGAAACAAAAATGTTTTCATTCAGTACCAACCGGTGGAGTATTTTATATGGATATGCGCATATATGTACATATGTATGTATATACATGCATATATATATATTATATGCGATTTGTTTCGCATATGTACATTGTATATAATTTGTTTAATATAGTTTTTAGCACTTAGATCTCTAAAACTCACCATTTTCAGTTCTGCTTTCCATTGGCGATGCTTCAGCAGGCAATTTGCACACTGGCATTGTGTTGATTTTCTTTTTCTCTTCTTATATATATATATATATATATATGTATATATATATATAACTATGTATTTATTTTTTTTTGTTTTTAACACTGGCTAATGCGTTTGCGGTTTTGTGTAATTTTTTTTTTTTATCAAAATTGCAATTAATGCAAATATAATTTGTTAATATTATTTATTATATGTTTTAATAATGGTTGG